>JASDQU010753207.1:25771-46167 GCA_032191745.1 Picea mariana | reverse complement strand
ATTCTCTTGGTTATTTCCACTAGGGGGAACTATTAGGATTTGACAACACCATATGCAGGAGGAGATTCACTTGTTTTTGTAAGAAGCAGAGTACCTATTCTCAGATAATGTAGGATACATTTGGAGAGATGTCAATAATACACAGTTCAATCTCAAGTACATCCAGATCAAAATGAATAGCCAATTATTGACCATGCATCAGAGGTGAAGAAGAAGAACATAGGTCGACAACTATTCATGTTCACAAAAGGAGAAGAATGAAGGGAATATCTACTCTTCCTTCTCAACCAGCTGGGTTCCTTGGGAGAATGTGAGAGGTCCAAGATCAAAGAATAGGTTTGTATGTATTTTTTTTCATCTGGACCAAATTTTCAGCTGAAGAGCCATTCACCACCAAAGATTTTAAGTTTCTCATCTTCCTGAGGGGATAAGAGTAGGAAGGAATATTATGTAATAATTTTTCTCTACTTTTTGAAAACCAAAAATGAAAAAATAATGGGAAGAGGGGAAGTTGTCATGTTATTAACTGAAAATCTGTGAATTTAGGAAGGTCAACAATCCTCATTCATGTATAAAATAGAGTTATCAAAACTATGAGAGGGGGGTTGGAGAACCAAAATTGAGTGTTGTATAACTATTTATCAGGCTCAAAGGCGGATGAGAAATCTCTATGCTCATTATTGTATCTCTAAGAATGAATTATTTATTTGAGGGAGGATAATAACAAGCAAATTCATGATTCATTTATTCAATGGTGCACTATTGATGATTTGTTTCTGGAAATGTTTCTTGATTTTTCATTTCTTTCAATTGTCATTTGTAGAAGATAATTATGAATTAATTTTGAACTCAATTATAGGAACATGCTTATGGTCATCTACATGCAAACAAGTATGACAATATGATTTGATTATGTGAAATAAGAACTATTCATGTTTTGCACTTTAAGTAGTATACATGTAATTGATTATGCTATTGTTAGAATAGGATAGCAGTTGTGCATTACCATAAGATTGTAACAACATATTAGATTAGTTTTTCATTTAGGATTTAGTCTAGCTTATATGAAAAGTATCTCTTCTCAGAGAAATTAATTTAGTTAGCGGCAATTGGGCCCATATATCAATGGGAATCACTATTCAAATGAGAGTGGGTCTAATTGGGACTTGCCATCAAGAAAATTCCCCTCATGCCGGCCTCAATATTTTCCCCCATGTCAACAAAATGGTGCTAGAAAGAGGGCCAGAAAACAAGCCGAGACCGTAGAGTATTTTTTGTCAAACATTTAATTTTCATCTATGGTTCCTTCCCAAATCCCTTTATGAAGATGCATTTCTGGTCCTATACCTCATAACACTCCAACAAATCTAATCAATCTATTGTCACGAATTAAATTCGATGGTGAGGGAGTAACATCTGCATCCAAGCATATCATTAATTTCTATTTGAATTTTTTCTATCATGATATTCATCATGAGGGTACCATCTTCAGATTGTTCACCCTTACTCTTTAAGGCTGGGTAAAAGGTTGGTGTGATACTTTTCCAACCACTTCCATCCATACATGGGAACAATTCATGCATGATTTTTTGCATGCTTTTGAGAACTATAATTATGAAGAGTTGTTTGATGAAATACTCAAGCCAAGGAAGAAAAATGATGAATCCCTTAATCACTTTTCCTTAATATTCAAACATATTATATATAGGTTTGATTTATAATATATGCCTCATGTTGGTGATTTGATCCCATAATTAATTTCCCTCTATAATGAGTAAGACCAACTAGTAAATGAATCTGAATCATATCTCAATGCTAGTATACATGACGATGCTAGAGATATCAACGGTATGGTTGAACAACATATGTTTGGAACTTTCTTCACATCGGGAGACATAGACCTTAGGGAACATATTTTTCCAGAAGAATTTTATGCATCTTCTCACCCCTCCATCCCTCTATTTTTCCCTTGTACAAAAGAAGAGGACTCTTGTGAAGTTCAATTCGGTTCAAATTCCCCTGGAGTTGACATGAAGGAAGTTTCTTCAACATATAATTAGACGCTTTGGGTCACACTGATGGTTATGTCTGGCTCTCATTATCCTGATCTGTCTTGGAAATTGCAGGAAGCAGAAGGGGAAATCATGAAGGATCCTAAAAGAATCTCTCATGACCCTATAGATCCTTCACCAATATCAGAAATGAAGAGGATTGAGTCTGATTTAGATACCCATGTTGGTAATACAAACTAGTTTTCCCCTAATATCACCAAAGGAATTCCAAAAACTTCTCTTGAAATCAATTTCTTTAACTATCCCAATGTGTATTCCACTATGATAATTCTTGATCCTTCTTGTTTTCCAAACCCTGATGATTTGTGCTTATCTTGGCCTATTAAAAAAAATCATTGTGTCGCGGACGACGCTTTCCATACATATTTTATGAGGGAGCAAGATAGGGATGATTCTTATAATATTAAAGAAGTAAGGTTAGAGTTGCATAACACCACATCTCTTTTGGAAAAAGGCAAGTTGGAGTTGATTTTTGTTATTCAAAATTCTTATGATGTTCTAACCACGGTTAGCCTAATTGACAATGAACAAGAAGGTGTCCTTCAGATTTTTTGGTTATACTTTGGGTTTTTTCAATCTAGCGATTGTTGCAAGTTGCCCTTGTATCCCAACTATGAGTATCCTTTTGAATATACCTCATGCCCTCTTAATTTTATGAAGCATAACAACATTTTCAATCAAATAACCGTGAAGGAGGATACAAACACTCAATACATTGCACCTTAATAGMAATGATCCTTGTATTACCCCAAGAAGGAAGACATGGTTCAGGAGGAAGATCTTGAACATCCAACAATTCACTATATTTACACTAATGTTCCACAATATGAACCACTCATTAATCGCCTTCCTGTTGGTGACCTGGTTTTCCGAAAGGATTATGTCCCTAAAGACACGTTTTAACCTCTTGCCTCTCCCAATTTTTTGTTTATCTATCCTAATTTTTATGATGATGTGGTTCTGCTAAAAGATGCATGTGATATGATTATAATAGTCTCTATAGGGCCAAAATATTGTGAGATGATATGTGACATATATGCGAGTGAAAGGGAAAACAAGACTTTTTCGTATGAATGGACTAATTTTCTACCCCATCAATATTTCTCATGGGATAAAGTAAATGTTGTGTCAACTTCCTATCAGGAGGGAAATTGTTTTTCTTCAAATACATCTTGGTTTTACACTAGATCTGCTTTAGTGAGTAGTAACTTGTTTGAAATGCATGTTGTTGATGATTACTACGGTGGCTTTCATAATAGTATTCACATCACGCTGGGAGGAAATCCTGGTAAATTGTTGGATACCTTTCTAATGTTGCGTAATTTGAGTTATAAACATGAGATGACTCATCAAGATGAAGAGGCCTTTCGGCCCATACCTATGGTTATGTTAGTACCTTATTGTTTTGATTTGCTTCTCAGAAGTGATAATAGCATTGTAATTCAAATTATATCACCTAACATTATTCAGGGAAATTTCAAGTACAGTTCTGAGCAGGTATGTTATTCCATTTTACACAAATTTTGTGGTCATTCCTGCATATATATTGACAAAATCAGAGCTTGGTTAGAGGAGTATTTCTTATCCCATTTCTACATACGTCTCACTTGCAATATCTTTGAAAATTTTCTCAATGATGTAATGTTTTCAATCTGTTATCTAGTAATACTCCAATCTCTACTACTAATTATCGATGAACATGTAATTGTAGGTTTGGAGTTGCATGGATGGTTGCATTGGCATTACATGTTTATTTGGTTTATCCTATGCACAACCAATATAAGATAGGAGTAGGATAAATTAGGATATTGTATTTTACTTCACATAGTTATCGCTTTAATACCATTTGAGCTTAAAATAAATTTAGTTATAAAATATGAATTACCTTCATTGTACATAATTGTGCTTAATCTGTTACAATTGTCTTTCAAGTAGAATAATGTCACTCAATCTTTAGCTAGTTTTATTTCACCTTAAACTTCTCAATAAAAGGATTGTTGCATGTTCCCTAAAGGTTTCACCAAACGAAAGGAATAAAAAAGTATGGATACTGATAGTTTCCTTATTCCTATTTTTTTGAAAAGGATGAATTTGTGGTGGGGAAACACTTAATTATATCACTCGTTGAAATCCCATGTCACTCATATACAATCTATTTACAACTAAATCTCAGTGAAATACTGGGGGAATTTTCTTCTAAATAAATCTACAATCCCCTTTTTGCGTTACACGATGGAATTCTAGAGACTTACAGTCTCCATTATACTCTTTGATCTTGTTGTCCCACACACATCAATAACACTCTTTGAGTGAAATATTACCACACGAATATACTAATAATCTGATCCCAACCAACACAATTATAGTGTAGTCTCAACATAACAAAACTTATCTAAATCTCATTTATGAGTTATGCATACCGAGTCAATCATTCGAAAATTGGTTTTCTCATCTGATTTATAAATGAATTAATTTAGATTCCTTGTGTATTTATGAACAACATACAATAATCACCCTTGTTGCCTAGAATCTCAACTCTGTTTGATCATCCTATATTATCTCTGGTCTTGTTTTGATAGGGTATTCACTTTTCTCGTTGGAAAACTAAATTGTTAAATATTTTGAGCCACTTATCCCTGGTATCACAATAAATAAATTGATCATTGTCATAACATAATTTCATACTCTAACTCAAGAATGTTGGAATCGTTTGAACGCACGAACTTGAATGTCATCTATGTGAGCTCTTTGGTTTCAAATGGGACCATAGGGAAAGCTTATTTGAGTCAACAGGAAAAGGGGCTTCTATGCAATTATTGTAGCATCCCCAGTCACCAACTGGGATATGCCACTTAAAATTTCAAACTTTGATACTAATTTAAATCATAAAAATACTTTGCAATTGCACCGATTTATACAAAATAATAACAGAAATATGCATGCAACATACGTAGGAAAAACCCATGAAACAAAATGCATAAATATTAACACAACACATGAATTAACACACAATTGACACTTATCTTTGATTAAAAGAAAACCAACTACATGCAGACCTTCCATGTTCCTCCTAGCCTTAGACCGCACTACTCATAACTCTCAATAGTGGGTCACCCCCAAGCTAGGGGTAAACTTCACCTAGGTAAAGGATTCCTAACCAGGTTAAGGTATCTCAGACAATAGAAAACTCAGTCACAAGTTCCAACTCAAACTAACATACTATAGTCCTTCATTCCCCACATGCATGTCCCACCCCAGGATGTGTGCCCCTTCGTTTCTCAACAGTACCTTGGTTCCCTCACTTCCTTTCCGAGCCTTTAGCAACAGGTCGTACAAGAAGTCTAATAGCCTTGTAGTTGCAATTTGGCACCTTCGGAAATCAATTCCCAACAATTCTCTCACCTGAGAGAATTCTCATGGGCCTAACAACCCACCTCTTCAATATCCTATGGGTCTGACACCCACTTCTTTAGTCCAGCTCCAAATCCAACCAGGGTAGAGGTACATGTATAGTAACAACGGGCTACATATGACAACTGAGTGAGTGAAGGAATGATGATATAATGATAGGAAAATGAACTAATTCCAAACTATATGTATGCATGCTCCCAACTTGACACTTGTCATGTTGAGAACTACCTTGGGCCACTTATCCATATCCTTAGAACTCAGGATAAAATAATTATCCATAATTTATACTTTAAGGAATATTAATATAATATTTCTTTGGGCTTAAGCCCCCCTAGCTTAGCCCCTTATCCTTAACTTTTATGCCCCTTTCACTATCTAGTGGAGTTTATCCCCCCATACGCTTTTACATGGTTGGTCTGCAGTAGTGATGTGTTTTCATTAATATTTGAATATGATTACATATTACAATAATGGCTCACTGGCCATTTGACATCTATCTCTCCAACCTAATAACCACACAGGCACTCTGGCCTCAAAATACATATACACAAAGACACTTTGGCCCCAAAACCGTGCACTTAATCCATTGTACGCAAAAATCCAGATGGTGCACACCCTTCCTTTAGTGCATAATCCTGACACAGTTACACAAATGAGTGATACATTATAAAATGTGCTCACTCCTTTGGTATGAGATTCTTGCGCACTGACTCAATGCACGCAGAACCAAAACAAAGACCTTGTACCATCAACTCACCAACTTATGTGTATCATTACATTTACATTTACAATCAATACCCATGACTCACTAGCCTATATGTTCATTTACATTTATATGTACAATTGGGGTTCATCCTACGGGTATTACATTCCCCTCCCCCTTATTTATGTACTGTCCTCAGTGAATTGTATACATATATACAACTAAAATTTCAAAAGTCTTCAAAATGATGTGGGTATTATGCCCACATAGCATCCTCGTGCTCCCAAGTTGCATCTTTAGGACCGTACTAGGTCCATTGGACCTTTACTATCCCTACAACTCGATTTTGAAGCTGCTTGATCTTTCAGTCCAATATGCACATTGGATTCACTTGAAAGTGGTGCAAACACCCCCTTCTCCTTGGGACTGTGCGACCTCCCGGTCAAGGATCTTCAATTCTCGGAGCTGAATTAGCTCTCGGAAACCTTAATGGTCTCACTTGTAAATAAACACAGGCCTTTTCTGTCTCTCGATACAAGTTTTGTAACACTCATGATCTCTTCTTCTCACTATTGAACAATCATGACTCAGGCACTAGCTCCTCCTCTATTAACTCCTTCCCGCATGTGACCTCGGGCTATGTCCACAGACGATTTCGGGTGCGATTGAAAGTCGTTTGGGATCAGCCCACTTTTCTCCCTGCAATTCACTACCAATCGCCACGCGTCTTTTTTTCAATAATGTGGTTTCAATTGTGGCCCGCTATCAAATTTTTAACATCCGAGTACTTTTCGTCCCCGCAATCCTTCGTGATCATCGATCTCAAGATCTCGACGACGCTTCTGAACTTGACAGTCCAGATCTGTCCTTTCCTAATTCTACTTATTAGAACTAGCCCTTCTAAATCAACGACAGTGATTTATTCTGTGATTCGGGCTTCAGGAGTTTCAAATCTGAACTCCTGCTTTCTCCACAATGGCTATCTCCCGAAATAAAAGATCTATTGACATTTGTCCTCCTCAAATCGATGGTTATAATTTACTTCAGACCTTCGGGGTTCAGAGATTTCAATTCTCAACTTCCCAAAGTATTATTATCCGAAGTTCACGATCTGTCTCCACACGTCCCTCTGGATATGACGGTCCAAATTTACTTCGGGTCTTCTTGGATAGATCTTAACCCTTTATCTTGTCCAACTTCCACAAATTATTCTTCTGAAGGATTTCTTCAACACTTAGTCGATTTCTGGTCCTGTGCACTCCTTGCAACCGACCTCTGCACTTTCTTAGGAAAAAAACCTGAGTTATTTCTCCAAGTCAAAGACTTCGCATACGCACTGCTTGCACTTAATATGCATACTCCACATACAAAATTTCCACTCTATCTCTTTGGAGCTTCGAGTTGAAAAAGAATCCCTCACACACACTCCTTGCGTTCGGTATGCACTCCTTCCATAACTTACAGAAGAGAAAACACTTGAAATTGATTCAATTATTCATAAATTCATTCCTTCACCATGAATATCATACATCCACAAAACACATAACAACAGTAAAAATGTAAAACAGTATCAACACTGTACAATTGGATGAATTTCCTCTGTTCTATTCATTTCAGAAATAAATACATGATTACAACTTCTGGCTCTTACAAAAATACAATGAAAACTTGTCTAAGGACTTAGAGCTTCCTCGCTCTTCTTCCTCCTATCTAAATTCTATCACACTCTACTCAAGCAGTTACCTACTTAGCTTAATTAATGCAACCTAATGACTAATATGGGATAATATCCTACACTTGTAACATATTACAGTCGTGTAAGTATTTACAATGATCCATCAGTTCAAAACGGTGGCACAACTTTACATACATCTAATTAATTAACGAGAGATTCAAAAAATCTCCACACCGCTACCAAGCTGGTTAAGGGCCGGTTTGTCTCTTTCAATGCGTTGATGCGTCAAGTTCACTTCCACGTCCTCTTTGTTTTGATTTGATAGCGATGCTCTTGCATCATACTCCTCTAGCCAAAATATTCATGGACTCATGTCCATGAGCTCTCGCATTGTCTTTCCATGCTTCAAAATATCAGGCTCAGTTACCCAACTTGAATCTTCCACATGGTGATCCTTCCACTTTACCAAATATTCAGGTTGCATATTTCTTCTGGTTTTCCTTCCAACTCTTTGTTCTAATATTTTCTCCATCTGAGGTTTTTCTACTGTGGTCATCTGTTCTTTCCATTGAATCCCTTCTTGATCATCTAATTCTCCCGCGTCATCTCTTTTATAAGGATACAAATCTGCAATGTTAAATATCAGTGATATTCCAACATTGTCTGGCAACTCTATCTCATAAGCATTTGCTGCAAATTTCCTAAGGATATTGCATGGTCCTATATTCTTCATCTTCAACTTATTATATGTTCCTCTTGGAAACCTCTCCTTCCTCAAATGAGATAAAACTTCATCTCCCACTTCAAAATCAAATTCCTTTCTTTTCTGATCAACCATGTCCTTATACTTTTGATTACTATCCCATATCTACCTCCTAACTTGATCATGAAGTCTTTGCATTTATGTAGAAAAATATTCTTCCCCAGCGCTCCTGAATTCATCTTGTTTCAACTCTCTCAATTCTGCAATCCCTCTTGGTTTTCTTCCATATACTATCTTAAATGGAAATTTTCCAGTGCTTTTATTAACTGAGTTGTTAAATGCAAATTCTTCCTGTGCCAGAATCTGATCCCACTGACGACCTTGTTCAATGACTAAACTCCTTAACAAATTTCCCAGACTCCTGTTCACCACTTCAGTATGTCTGTCTATCTGAGGGTGATATGTTGAACTAAAAGATAAATTAGTTCCCAACCTCTTCCATAGAGTCCTCCAAAAGTGTCCTACAAACTTAGTGTCCCTGTCTGAAACTATACTTCTGGGAAATCCATGTAGTCTCATAATTTCTCTGAAAAACACATTGGCTATGTGTGTAGCATCATTTATCTTATGGAATGGTATGAAGTGTGCCATATTAGAGAATCTATCAAGCACAACTAATATGGAATCACTTCCCTTCTGGGTTCTAGGTAATCCAATACAAAATCCATACTAATCGTGTCCCAAGGCCTTTCTGGAATAGGCAATGGATGATACAAACCAATATTTTGTCTCTTTCCTTTTGCATGTTGAAAAATCTTACATCGATCTACAAATTTATTCACATCTTCCCTCATACCTGGCCAATAATACAAACTACTCAATTGTGCAAATGTTTTGTCATGACCAAAATGTTCCGCTGAACCTCCATTATGTTTTTCTTTCAAAAAATTATCTCTCATTGAGCATCATGGTATGCACAATTGGCTTCCTTTAAATAACAATCCATACTGGATCAAATATTCTACCCATGATTTTTTATCCCTCAACAAAGGATTTTCATATGCTTCATAAGCCTCCTTAAAATATGGATCGTCCTGATACAATTCCTTAAGGTTCTCAAACCCTAAGGTCTTCACTTGGAATTCCTGTACAACCAAATTCCTCCTTCTCAAAGCATCTGCAACTTTATTAGCACTTCCAGAAATATTTTTAATGACAAAAGTAAAATTTTGCATGAATTCTACCCACTTAGCATGCCTCTGATTCAACTTCTCTTGCCTAGTAATAAATTGTAAAACTTGATTATCACTATACAAGACAAACTCTTTTGGAATTAAATAATGTCTCCATTTCTTCAAAGCTTGAATCAATGCATAAAAATCCTTGTCATATGTCGAATATTTCTCCGTAGCGTCATTCAAATTTTCACTAAAATAAGCAGCTTGCCTATTATCTTGACTCAAAACTACTCCAATGGCTATTCCACTTGCATCACACCTCACCTGAAATGTTTTTCCAAAATCGGGTAAAACCAAAATTGTTTGTTATGTTATCTTCTTTTTCAACACTTTGAAGCTTTTCTCAGCCTCCTCTTTCCAATTAAAATACTTGTGTTTCTTCTTAACAATATCCATCATGGGTGCACATATACCACTAAAATTTTTGATAAACCTTCCATAAAAACTTGCTAACCCATGGAAACTTCTCACCTCAAATATGCTCCTAGGTGATGACCATTCTTTGATTGCTCTCACCTTCTCTGGATCCATCTTTAATTCATTTGAAGAGATCACAAAACCCAAATATATGAGTTTGGTCTTCATAAAAGAACTTTTCTTCAGATTTATTAACAACTTTTCTCACTGCAATGTCCTCATCACTAATGTCAAGTGCTTTAGATGTTCTTCCTTTGTTTTGCTGAAAACTAATATATCATCCAGATATGAAATGACAAATTTACCTATGAAGTCCTTCAGTACTTCATCCATCAACCTCATAAATGTGCTTGGAGCATTTTTCAAACAAACCTTCATTTGTCTTGAATGTTGTCTTACATTCATCTCCCTCTCTCATTCTTATCTTATGATATCCACTCTTCAAGTATATTTTTGAAAAATAGCTCGCTCCACTCAAACAATAAATCAAATCATCCATCCTGGGTAAAGGAAATCTATACCTGATGGTTATCTTGTTGATGGCTCTGGAATCTGTACACATTCTCCATCCCCCATCCTTCTTTGGACTCAAAAAAATTGGCACTGCACATGGGCTTATAATTTCCTTGACTAAACCTTTATCCAACAACTCCTAAACTTGATTCTTAACTTCTTCATTCTCTCGAGGTGTCAGCCTATACGCTGATTTATTTGGTAAACTGGCTCCTGGAATCAAGTCAATATGATGGCTAATACTCCTAATAGGTGGTAATGAGTGAGGAAACTCATCCACTACTATGTCAACAAAATTCTCTAACAATTCTTGGATTTCTTCAGGTAAATCATTCATAGAATTATTGGTAAGGATAACTCTTGGCTTCCTTACTATAATAAATTGCATTTCTTGATCTTTATTAATCTCCTTCAAGAGTTCATTCCAACTCATGAGAAGTATCCGTGTGTCAGCTTCTTCCTTTTCTTTCTTCTCTTCTATTGGTAGTAACATGTGGGTTCTACCATTTTTTTACAGAGTATAAGTATTCTTCCTCCCATCATGAATGACATTCCTATCAAACTTCCATGGTATCCCCAACAAAATATGACAAACATCCATGGGAATTACATCACACATAATCTCATCTTTATAGCCTCCTATTTTAAATTCAACTTTGCATTGTTGACTTACCATTACTTGATGTCATTTCTACAACCATGATACTTTATATGGACTTGGGTGTGCAGTTGTCTCCAGCTCTAGATTCTCCACCATTTCTATAGATACTAAATTATCAGTGCTCCCACTGTTTATAATCATTATGCAAACTTTTTCCTTTGTTTTACAAACAATCCTGAACAACCTCATTCGCTGAACTGAGCTTTTTGTTTCCTTCTCTGGCTTTAGAAGAACTTTCCGCATCATAAGGTTTTTCCTCGTTCTATTGCTTTTGCTTCCACATTCTTTTGGGCTTCATAAATGTGTAATTCTCCTCCTTCTTCTTTCTTCCTCTCGGGGCATTCCCAAGACATGTGTCTTGTCTTTCCACAAGCATAACATTTAACTCCACCTACTCTATCTCTTCCTCTTCCTCAAGGAAAATAATTTCTCCCACCAAACGGTCTTCTTTGAGAACTTCCTCCTCTTTCAAAGTGACCATATGATTTCTCGGTCTTATCCTTGGTTTTTGGTGTCTTATCATAGACAATTCCCTTACCTCTATTTGAGTCTCTGCTTCTATTTCGTTGACTCTAGTTTCTGGCCAACTTTTCTTCTACCTTCAGTGCAACCTAATAAGCATCTTCCATTGTCCTCACAGTCATCATGTTGATATCATCCTGAATTTCATACCTTAATCCATTTATATACCTGGAAACTTTTTCATCATCCTTCTCTCTTTGTCCAGTCCTAATATTTAGCCTATAGAATTCTTCTGTATACTCTTTCACTGTCATACCCCTCTATGTCAAGTTCTGTAACTTTCTGAAAATATTTATTTGGTAATCCTTAGGTATGAATTTAGCCTTAAGCTTGGCTACCATTATATCCCAATTATTTATTTTTTGTTTTCCTTTGCTCCTCCTCTTTGCCTGCAGTTCATCCCACCACAGTGTTGCATGTCCCTTTAATCTGGTGACAACATGTCTCACCTTCCTTCCTTCATCAATATCTTCATAGTCAAAATACTTGTCCATGGACCTTATCCAGTCCAATAGCTCTTCAGCATCCAAATTACCTTCATACATTGGGGCGTCCATCTTTGCTCTAGCTCCCAACTTCACAACAACTGTCAATAAGCGTTCTTCAGCCGCATATTCTCTTGTAGCTTCTTCAACCTCTACTTCTTTTCTTTCTGCATCACTGACGTCTTCAACAACATGTGTTTGTATTTGAATTTTTTCCATCACTTCCAACCTTGCATGAATCTCTCTCATTTCTCTTCCTACAATACGGTTTTCTAGAGGTGGTTCTACGCGTACCCTCAATGACATCGCTTCAAATTTTCCTATACACTGAGTACAAATTCAATCTTGTTCAGGCTCTAATACCACTTGGTGAAAACCCCCCCTTCTCCTTGGGGCTGCATGACCTCCTAGTCAAGGATATTCAATTCTTGGAGATGAATTAGCTCTCTGAAACCTTAATGGTCTTGCTTGTAAATAAACACTGGCCTTTTATGTCTCTCGATGCAAGTTCTGTAACACTCATGATCTCTTCTTCTCACTACTGAATGATCACAACTCAGGCGCTAGCTCCTCCTCTATTAACTCCTTCCTGCATGTGACCTCGACCTATGTCCACACACGATTTTGGGCACGGTCGAAAGTGGTTTGGGATTGTTATCACACATTTTGTAGCAAGGATTAAAGCTTGACGTTTGAAGGTCAAACTGTCATAACGGGAACCAATCCCACCCAATGTCACCACAATGGGATGGTTCTTTCTCTTTAGGGTGGTAAGGCCCAGGAGAGATGTCCCCGGTGACCTGGGGTTTTGAGAAGGCAAAAGGATAATAAGACAAGGATAAGATTTCCCCCCCTCACAAGTCACCACCAAGCAGGTAGTCTAGACAAAGGCCAATGATAAAGTAAAACCCCCAAAGATGTACATGCCTCAGACAAAGCAAAAAAAACGATATATGCAAGCTATTTAAATGGGTTAGTACTTCATATAAATAGATGACTATCTGATGATCATATAAGCAATTTTAGCAATAAATATTGATGAAGTCAATGTTTATAAATAGCAATGAAAATTGTCACTTCACTAAAAAATACTGGAACAATATGGCATTCAATGTAACCAATCAACACTTCATTCAATAAATGCCTTAAATCATTATTCAATTGCTCATAAAGAAAAAGTCTAGTTGCACTAATAATTTATAGCTTAAGATGACGACAACACTTAGGGTTAGCAGGTTAATTAAGGCTAGGGTTAGTGTAATTAGGGTTTTGATTCAAGAGTTTTGAGAGTAGTTTTGACAAAGGTCACTTCAATGCATGAGGTCTCTTCATATCAGTGCCTTAGGGTTAATGGAGTCAAAAAGTGGAAGATGCAGGAGCTGAAGGAGGAAACGACTAAGGACTAGAGGGAGGGACCTTGAGGTGTTGCTGAAGCAAGGCCCCAAAGTCAAAACCCTAGGAGAGAGGCTCACTTTGGTGTAGATGAACTAGGCCTCAGTGATCTCTCCTCCTTCCTTAGCTCAATGGAAAAATGGCTAACAAGACAGATAAACTGAGACAAGAGGGTTTGATAAGACAAAGTGTTGCAGCAGTAAGGCTCTACCAGAAAACCCTAGAAAAATCGGCCCCAAAGTGTAGAAACCCTAGGCTTCAAGGCGTCTCCTTCTTCTCAGCTTATAAGAGGTATGGATAGTAAAGGGGAAGAAGAAATAGGAGTGTAGCTACGGCTAGGCTCTTTCTTTCCTCAACAATGGCTGAAAAAATCTCTCTCAATGGGGACATGAGAGAAGGACCTACTTGTGTGCTTGTCACCTAGGGTTTTGCTCATCAAAATAATAAACATATTAAAGAAATTAAACTACAACCATTCATTCAAGAATTTTTGCAAAAAAATACTTACAATTCACCAAGAATAAGCAATGAAAACCCTAGTTGTAACACCTTCCATTAAGAGAGAAGCCAAAACATGCCAAAATAGTCATCCTTCAACAACTGTGCATCACTAAATCAACCAATAACCCAAGAGAGGGTGCAAATTTCWGACCTCCTTATGGAGTGACTAAGTTGTGATGAAAAAATGAAGGTAAAAATCCCTCATTTATACCATTCCATGACCTAATTTTACTTTTTAGGTCATGTAAAAGGTCGGCAAGGCCAAAATACTAAAATCATATTGTTTTTACATTAAATGTCAAATTAAAACTCTAATCAAGCTGAAAAGAGATAAAAATCCCCTCTAAGGGGGACGTTAGCCCATTTTAGGGAAAATGAAGTATCCTGGAGCAAAATGTTATCCCTCCTTGGGCTTCTCCAACCTGCCACACACGCCACTGCTGCCCAATCTACCTCCCAAGACGTCCAATAGGTTGGATGACATCATGGTCATCAAGGGTGACGTCCCAGGCCTTCCAAGGCCAATGTTCCACTGAAAAGGGCTCAACCCCCTCTGGTGGAATGTCCTCTTCTTGTCTGGTGCAAAGCCCTTGATCCATCTCTATCCTATCTCTGCCCCCTAATGGGGTCTCAACATCCACCTGATGGGATATTCATCCCCATGGAGGTCCGAACCGATCATCTCCCCATGTGTACCGGTCCAAAATGGTACTTGTCCATTTGGCATGGTCCTGCACATCAAAGACTACGCCATCCATGGGCTCATCATTCACAAGGATCATAGCAATGTCAATCACATATCATCATAAATATTATTAAACATGTGCATAAAATCCCTAATACATCAATTAACATATCAAAGACGTTACACAAGCCTACAATACAAGTCTGGAGAAAAAGGACAAGGCGTCCTATTGGGCTAGTGTCCACAGAAGAAGGAAATCTCCCGGAAGGAACCTCATCCAAGATATGTAAGTGGGTGATGTGGTCAAGGGATGTCCAAACATTTGGGTGCAGTGTGGGCTAAGGATGAAAAAATCTTACCTATGAGTGCCTCTGTAGAAGGCGAGCTCTACCTGTCATGGATGCATTTTTTCCAAGCCCATTCTTTTCCTTTTATTCTTAATTATTTTATTCTTTTATCTTTTATTTCTTTTTGTTCAAGAGCTAATCAGGGGACACTGCCCTGACATGGTGACCAGTGGTGACAGCGTTACCCACAAGTATTTTCACAGAAATGAGAAGGTTGGCTCGTGATGAGACCCCCTTTCCCTTGGCCATGCAACCAAGCTTCACTGCCTTGGCGTGGTGACCAGGTAATGGAAATGTCATATTGTTAGATACCCATGGACCTAATAGGTTGGCTCGTGATGAGACCCCCTATTCCCTGGTTAGGCCTTGTTTTATTATTTTTTGGGTCCCTCTTGTTTCTTGCTGAGAAGATTTTTATTTCTTTCTCGAGGATCCCTGGGCGAAGCATCTCGAGGTTTTATTTTTAGGCCTTTATATTTTACCAACTTCTTTTACCTTCTGGGCCTTTAGCCCCTTCTTCTCACTAGATAAGATGCAATCCTGAAAATAGTTCAACCCAGTGCCTGAACAAGTGGAATGGGATAGGTGAGCGGGAAACAAGATGGAAAAGTGATGCTGTGAAGGGAGTGGACGATGGCTTCTCAGAAAACCCCCCTAGTGGAAAACCACAACCTACAGACACAGGCTTTCTAGGGCATCCTGTCAATCCCCCCAAACATGATCAAGTGGGCGAGTGTAAGATCCAAGCATTTGTTAGAAATAAAAGGAATTGGATGCACATACTCAAAGGGTTTGATGATCAAAGTGACACATACCATGATACTTGGACCAATTACCTCATGAAGAAAGAACAATCTCTGACACAGGACCAAGCCGATGGTGATGGATGTTGCTGCTTCTGACACGATGAAGATGCTAGAAGAAAGAAAAGTTGGGCCCTCCAGGGCTATGCTAAAGTCAATCCTGCTCTCAGTACTCCATGTCTAAGACCTGTGGGCCTCAAGACATGATCTCCTATTTATCCCTGAAAGTGGGGGATAACATTTGGCTCTAACTCGGGGACATGTGCTCACCGTAGAGTGCATGAGAACCTCAGCATCTCTGGCATAACCTGCTGATCTGCTCAATCTTGATAGAAGTATCAGTAACAAAAATTGGGGTGGTAATGCCACCCCAACACACACACACACACACACACACACATATAGACTAAAATAAAACAATCAATAAAGGTGATGTGAAAGCAAACTAACATGCAAATGCAAATGATATATTACCTGAATGCAAAATTCCTACTTACCTGTACTTACGTGTTATGTCAGGTCAACCCACCCTGGTGGGGTTTGAGGAGGCACCTGCTGACTGGCACTGTGCATCTTCGTCCCTCCAATGTAGACAGGTAATAAGAGTCATTAACCGACTTTCTTCCAACCTTGAAAGGGCCTAGCCAAAATCGAGTGTTTCCTTTTATATTAGTAGGCTCGCCTTTATTGGCATCCCAAATCCATACTACGTCCCCTTCCTTGTACTCTCTAATATTGAAATTGGTCATTCCTTGAACAACCCTGGTGTATCATGTAGAGGGAGGTTGGTGGGATTCTATTGTAAAGATTTCCTTCTGGGATAGAGCAATCTGCACATTATCTTCTACCCTTTTCAATATCTTCATAGTCCCAGCTTCCTTTATCTTGAGCTCGTCTAGGAGTTGTTGGTATTCCTCTTTCTTGGGCCATTTGATCTGATTAGAATACTCATGAAGAGTTTGTCTGGTCTCATCATGTGCTTTGTCATCTTTGATGGATTCACTAGGCTCTTGCACATGAGTTGTAGTCGCAGGTACATTCTGGAGACGACCAATAGTTCCATCTTTTAAGGGTATATTCACGTAAGTGAGGTCCATCTCAAGAGTATGATCCAGATTTTATGAGCAGAATGAAATGACTACAGACTATTACCAGATGCTTAACATAGAACAATAGAGATGCAATAAAACTAGTTTTCTATTCAATAAGGAAATAAGATGAAACTGTAAAATGCAGCGGAAAACAAGCTTGTTGGAATGGTGGCGCCTTATCTCTGAGAAGAGATGTGACGGCTGCGCTCATTTGAAAGAAGATGATTACAATGAGGATCTCAAGGCATTTTTACAATAAATAGGAGTTTCAAAAAACCTAAACATCCAAAAACCTAACCCTAGGATATGAAGCACTAAAAGTCATGTGGGCCCCATGTGGGCCCCATTTGGGTAATTCAGTACATCAACTTCCTGGGGTCGTAACTTTTGCATATGATCTCCATTTTTGGTGTATGATAGCCCATTGGAAAGATCTATCCGAGGAATACAAAAGTTGCAAAAAATTTCATCATGAAATTTTTTGTAACTGTTCTAGTCCTCGAATAGATCTTTCCAATGGGCTATCATATGCCTAAAACGGAGATCATATGCAAAAGTTACGACCCCAGGAAGTTGATGTACCGACTTACCCAAATGGGGCCCACATTGGAAAGATCTATCCGAGGACTACAATAGTTGCACAAAATTTCATGATGAAATATGATGAAATTTTGCGACTGCAACATACCCCAAAAAACATCGTTTAGGGCCTCAAAACGACTTCGGAAGTTCAGGACCTGAAAACTGCTAAAAATAGTAAATTATCAAAATTGCTAGAAAGTTGTTTTGAGACAGCTGGAAAAGGTGGGTGGCCACCAATATCCACCTGGACAAGACTACCTCCAAGCTCTGAGGCAAACTTCCTATACAATAACATCCCCCACACATCTAGGATGTCAACGATCACTATGTCCACGTGGATGACTTTCTCGGGGTATTCTTTAAGGAAAACTTCGACATTATCAATCACCCCATGTGTGGGTATGGATTTAGACTCAAAACCACACACATTCCTGTAAGGTCATGTGACTTTAAAACCTAGTTGTTTCATGACTTTAAAGGACATTATGTTGGCACCTGCCCCTGTATCCAACATGCAGTTGTTGAGGCTTTTGTTGTTCATTACTAAAGTCATGAAGAAAGGAGGGTTTTCACCGTATTGGACCCCAAAGTGATCAGATTGTAACATGATAGGGGGGTCCATGGGTCCATCTGATCCTTGAAAGAAATTGTCAAAATGCTCTTTGACAGATGGCACCTTAATGACTTCTCTTAGGGGAATGGTTACATGCATCTTAGATAGTGCCCCTTCAAAGTCAAAATTTAAGTCAACCCTTTCAGTCTTGGATGTTTTAGGAAGGAGCACATCCAAAGAATGGGGTTTTGTTTGTTCAGCGGTAGGTTGGCTCAGTTTCTTTCTTCTATACACCTGGAACTCTTGTTTCTTCAATTTTTCTTTTGATACCTGGTCTAGGTTGTTTATTACTGCCATTCTAGCTTTCATGGTCGCTTCTTTTATGGCCTCTTGATGTTCTTTAGCTGTGATATTTATCTCGCGGCCTTCTATGACGTGGCCTATATTTTTCACTTGTTGATGGCCACTATCACCGTGAGGACATTCATGTTCCCAATGTGCTTCATTGCATTGAAAACACCAAGGGTTTTCATCCACAATGTTGGTAGGTTTTAAGGTGTTTGGGACTTCTTTGTCCTTGAAAACATTTCCGTTCAATTCAATGAAACCACCTATTCTCTGTACTAGATAGCCATCTTCATCCCAATCTTCAAGGACATCAGAGGTATCATCGGGATAATCACCCCAATTTGTATCTTCTTATGTTAAGGGAAAAGTGGGGCAATCTTGAAACAAGTAAGGATCCACCGAATTATAGTCACTAGGTCCAAGGTCATCAGTTAATAAGGAAGATGGTGTTTGCTCATCTTGCTCAACATGACCAGTTTGTAATAGTGTGGGAATCCCCTCAAAATATAATTGGTTGTCTGAGTCTTTCTTTGTTAGAAAATATTTTTTCAACATTTCACGAAATCTTTTAACCCTTTGCAAGATACAGGACATACTCGTGCTTAAATTGGTTCCACTATGTACCTAGGGCTCTTCAGACCTATTTTTCGGATCCCTATTGGTTTCACTCATATCTTGATTCTCTAACATTTGCATGTTCAAGACAAACAAGGAATCTTCAAAATTAGTTTTTTTATGAGTGGCCATACCCAAACCCTCAGATGGTTCATGTTGTCTTGAGAATTCTAAGACATCATTGACGTTTGAGAAAGCTGTGCTCCATTTCCTTTTGGGAGGCATGAGTTTTATTTCAAGGATTTATGGGAGCTTGGGTTCATTCTTGGTGATATCCTCGTCACTAGATTTCCAAGAGATGTTATTGTGTGACAGATTAACCTGATATATGTATTCTTCGAATTCAAGGTTCCTCTCAATCTAGTAGGCGAAGTCTTGTGCTTCTTCTAGAGTCGAGGGTGACCAATCTTTGAGAGTAAACTGCAAAACTCCTTCCAATGAGTTCAAGTAGTGTTGGAGGATAGCTTCTTCCTAGTTTAAGCTAGGACGGATATTTTTGAGGAGAAGATTAAACCTATCATTGAAATCCCTAATTCCCTCGCTAGAACCGTTGCAAATATCAGTATATTGAGAGTAAAGGGAATTCATGCTTTCCTTTTCACACCAATTTTTATTGAAGACTTTTTCAAGATCCTCAGGGGTTTTGATGCTTCCTTTCGGGAGTTTTTTAATCCACCTTCTAGCACTACTGATGAGTGAACTCACAAAGAGCCTTAAAAATATGTCAGGGTGTTCTGGTTCGAATTGGTGAAAATGAAACTCTTCACATAACTTGGTCCAATGAGAGTCTCCATAGGATCCCTTTTCCCTTGAAAACTTAGGTATCCATGATTTGACCTTCTTGGGTAGATCACATAACCCCCTTTGGGTGTTAGCTAATCCTAAAGGGATAAAGAGTTCTTCGTGAGACCATTTGGGAGAACTTACGAGGGTGACATGATTTGCAGAGGTCATAGTAGATGAAGGTATATATTGATGCCCACTATGGGTCGTCATTAGCTATTTGTGGAGTCGCCAGATGATTTGCTTGAAATCATCAAAAAAGATAAAAGGTAAAACACCCTGAGTGGAGTCGCCAG
>JASDQU010753205.1:18942-29262 GCA_032191745.1 Picea mariana | reverse complement strand
GGTGCCACTTGTGAATATCTGTAGCTACCACTTGTCAACCTCAGAGTTGCCAATTGTCAACCTAGGATCCTACCACATGACTCTCTTAGATCTCACCACATCTCTCTTTAGGGTGTTCTTTTTCAATGTTTGACTTGAAATTTGACCAGCCATAAATTTTGCATATGATCTTAGTATGATGCATCATTTTCATCATTGGAAAGATGACGACAAGCTCTTCGCATTGATGTCATTTTCTAGAACTTTTGTGATGGTTGAAGTTTGAGATATTTTGACCCTTTATAGATCCTTGTGAGCATTACATATCCTCCTAGACCTCTATGAGCATTCCTGGATCCTCATGGATTACTTAGTTTCTTGTTTCCATCAAGTTTTGTTATAGAAACTTGTCACCTATGTACTTCAGATGATTATATTAATAGAAGTACTCTTTTTTCGTCCAATCATATGTTACAAATATTTGTATTATTTTCCATGGGTAAATTTGTTGTACATGTTAATGGACTATGCTAGTTTATATGCTAACACTTCATATATTTTCGTATGCTTGTGTATCTTGAATGTTGAGGACAAGTTGCAGGTATAAAGCATCGAATCGTGAGCTCGATGATGGTCTCCTACGGACGTCCAGAAGAGGTAGGATTTTAGCCTTTCTTTTGTTGGTATTTTTATTTATCTAGCATACTTGAGATTATATTTGATTTTTGGGTGTCATTCCCTTTGTTTTGGTTTTACCCCAATCCATAGAGAGCTATTCCTCCTAACACTCTCTACGTGGTAGCCAAGTATTGGCTACATATGACAACAAATGGTATCAAGATACATGGTAATCACTCATTTGATGAAATGAAAACTCTATCAAATAATAAAATGGTGACACATGACATCATATGAATGGTGACACATGGAAACCTATGCAATCCAACCATATTGTGACATGTGGGTGATGAATCAACAATGACTTAGCGATGCCAACTTGATCAATGGATTCTTCATAACGATTTTGTAGAGGCCATAACTTGAGCTCCGAGCGATGGAATTGTGCAAAATGTATACTGTTGGAAAGGTATTTATCAAAAGAAGATGATGTTATAGGTTTCAAGGGATTAAATTGGCCATATATTTTCCATAAATTAAAATAACAGTCAACTTATTTTCAAATGATCCACTTGACAACTCAACTTCACAAGCTCATATCTTGAGATCCGGGAGTTGGATTTGAACCAAATTTATATCGTTGGAAAGATAAGATGGTGAATATAACATAGAAATTGGTTTCAAAGGATGAAAAATTTATTATCCTATCCAAAAAAGTAAAAAATATCCTTCCTTTTTAAAAGGGAAATTAATTATTTTTTTGAAAATAAAAGTTTATATAATTTTTTTATTAATGACAGAAAATGAACCATTTGAAAGATGCATATATTAATGATCTGACCTTATTAAAGAAAATTAAATGAGCCATTAATTAAAGTGAATGTTTCAAAAATAAAATTGTACGGGAAATTCAAGAAGATAAAACCCTAACTTCCTCAAGAAGTTAGAAGACCAAATTTTTAAAAGGCGAGAAGGTACTTCATCAGAGATTCCATAATCATGGCGGTAGAAGATCAGAACAAGAAGGGATCAGCCATGACTATACAAATGAGATTTTTATCAAAAAAGAGATATCTCCATCTTCTCCATTCCTTTTCTTCTTCTACAATGATTTCTCATGGATTTATGTTTGTATTTCTGAAACAAGCATGGGGTTGAGTATCCCATGTTCTTTCTTGTATTCTTCAAAGATATTTCTTATGTGATTATGGAGAATTTAAATCCATGAATGTGACTGTAAGATATTTTGTATATTTTTGAAAATATTTCATGAATAAAACTCCACAARAAATTACTTTGGGACATGGCTTCAAGGATGTTTCTGATCTTGGGATTTATGAGGGTGAGATGTTTGAAGTATGATTATCAAATTCTCTTTTGTTTTAACTACAATATTCTTTTAAAATTCTTTTATATGATCATAACTATTCTTTCCTTTTTATTGTGGGAAGACATACATCAATTCTCTATTTGTATGTGATTAAGAGGTTTGTATATATATGATGTTGAGCACAAATATATTATGATGTTGAATCATCCCTTCAATCTTTTCTTATTTGTAAAGATATTGCTTGTTTCACATAAAGATCATATCAGGTTATTGAAGAATCATATCATTTCATAATTCCAAGCAATAAAGATATAGGGTTTGCTTCCTAAGCATTATCCTTAATCCAAGATATTCAAGACATATCTTTTAGCCAAAGAGGAGTACCACCTCTGTAAAAAGTTAAAACGTAGGGGGATTCATATCCTTGTGAGGTTTTTGTTTCAATACTAAAAGACTCAAACATAAAAATCAACATAAATCCATGGATTCCTTCTTTTCAAGCATCAACACAAATCAACGAATCCTTTTCTGGGTCTGCAATATTCAAAACAGGGGCATTTCTCAAAATGTTCTTCAGTTGTTGGAAGCTAGCTTCACACTCTATTGACAATATACATTTCTTCCCATTTATTTATAATGAGGTAATGGGATGACCAATGTTTGAAAATCCCTTCATAAAACTTCTATAATACCCTTCTAATCCCATGAAAGGTATTACCTTTGTTACATTTCGAGGGGCATGCCAATCCATGATTTTCTTGATCTCTTCAAGATCCACTGCCACTCCTTCAGTTGAGATGGTGTGGCCTAAATAATGGATTTATTTTTGAAATAAGTCACACTTGCTAAACTTAGCATAAAACTAGTGATATTTCAACACTTGTGACATCTTCCTAAGATGCTCTTCATGCTCTTCTCTAGTCTTGGAATACACCAAAATATCATCCACAAACACTAAGACAAATTGTCCAAATATTTGTTGAGAACACTATTCATCAAGCACATGGAGGTAGCTAGTGCATTGGTAAGTCCAAATGGCACCACCACAAACTAATAGTTCTCATACCTAGTTATAAAGGTTGTATTGTAGATGTCCTCATCCTTGATACTAACTTGATGATATCCATATCTCAAGTTAATCTTAGAGAAAATTGTAGCTCCTCTGAGATGATCGAAAAGGTCTTCGATCACGGGAAATGGATACTTATTCTTAATGGTCATCTTGTTTAGCTTCCTATAATCAATAAAAAATCAAAATGTACCATCATTGTTCTTTCCAAACAAAGATGGTGCTCCCCATTGGGATACACTCAACTTGATGTAAACTTTAATCAAAATCTCATTTACGTATACCTTTAGCTCCACCAATTCTGGTGTTGTCATCCTGTAGGGTACTTTTGATGATGGTATTGCTTTAAGCATAAGATCTATTGAAAAATAAAGATCTCTCTTAGGAGGTAGTCTAGGCACTTCTTCTGGAAACACATCTTCAAAATCCCACAACATAGGATGATCTCTAGCCTTCAATTCCTTTCCCTCTACCGAGTTAAGAAATTGTATTGCATACAAGGGGAATCCTTTCTTACTGAACTTGTTAAGCTGCGATGCTGATATTTTTCTAACTGAAACTAGATTTTGAATGCCTTGAAAAACTCCTTCATTTCCTTCTTCATCTTCACACTCTAAAGTCTTATCATAACAATTTAGTTTTTCCTTGTGAGATGGTAACCAATCCATACCTAAAAAAGTTTCATATCATCCCAAAGGTAGGATATTCAAGGAATCTCGAGTATGCAGTCCACTCATTGTAAATGGGAAATATTCTATCACATATACCAATTTCCTGTTTGTCCTTGTGGCTAATTCAACTAACTATGACTTTTCATGTTTATTTCTTTATATGGAACATGCTTAAAAAAATTGAGGTGAGACATAACTAATATTAGATCCAGGGTCAATTAAAATAGAAACATGTTTCTTGGAAATAATACCTTCCAGCTCCACTACAAAATCTTGGTGGTCTACTTGTCGGGTTTCCACAACTGCATATATCTTGGGCATACTTCTGACCAAATCCTTGATAGTAGCAAATTATTACACATCGCAAACCCTTTTCCCATCCTCCTTCCTATGAGGAAAATATCTCAACAAATGTGGTTCTCCACAACCACGACATTGAAAATGTCATTTCTTTTGTTCCTGTACTCTTTCTCTTGCCTTCTCTGTTGTCTTGTTTCCACTTTGACCGGGAAAATTTTATTGATGCACACTTCTTCTCGGTTGAACAAACTAATCTCCTCTCTTCAGATTATTATATGGGAATTATTTTAATCCATTCTTCTATAATTCACTCTCATCCTTTATATTCAAATCCTTAAAAGGCCCTTTCTTATGCTAAGACTGATCATAACAACAATTATCCTTCCTAATAGTGTCTTCCAATGTATTTGGCCTATCAAACTCAATTTATTCATGATAGGACTGTGAAAATCCACTGAGGAAGCACTGTATCCTTTATTTATTTTCCTTGAGGTAAGGAACATACCTCAAAAATTGTAGGAATCTCTTGGCATAAGCGTTTATGGTCAGTTGTACCAACTTCTGCTCATGGAATTCCTTGATTTTGTCATCAAAATATTTCTTCGATAAGTAAGCCTTCGTAAAATATTTCTCAAACTTATTCTAGGTCATCTTTATATCTTTAAATCCTTTGAATTCCTTGATATCCTCCTACCATATGGAGGCTCCTCTATTTATATTGAATATGAAAATATTTTCTTTTGTATTTTCCGAGTAATTATGTACCTGAAAATACTTCTTTAGATCCAATGACCGAGCCTTCGATTCTTATCCCTTCTTGATTTCTCCATCAAAGGTAGGTGGATTATCCTTTTTGAATTATTTAGTCAGAGAACTCTGTGAATATCTCTTTTTCTTCTTCCTTGGAACACTCAACCTAGTGTCATTGCTAGATAGCTCCTCATAATTATACTTCCTCCTAGAGGATTTTGTGGAAATACTTCCACCAGATCAAACCCTTCTTGCATACCAATGCCTATTATTGGAATAACTCCTTCCCAAATTGTTATGTCTTGGTCCATGATTTTGGGCACCCGAATGGGTTTTCAACCTCTTCTATTTCTACAATTTTTCATTACTTGTCAGCGGGCCTTGTTGCAACTTATTCTGAATCTTTGAAAATCTCTATAGTAGCACTACATTCAGCTCTACTTGCTCAGCCTGAGTTCTCATGAGCCTATCATTGTATGCTTTCAAGGTTCTAATAGTAGATACCAAATGTGGAGGTGTTTCTCTGGCCATTCAACCATCATATTCCTCATCTCTAAAGTGTGATGTGTCTTCCATGCTATTGTTTACCATTCACCTCTACTTTCCTTTTTAGGACGTTCTATATGCTGAAATAATGAACCATTTTTAGCCATTACAATAATCAATTTGTACTGGGTGGGTGAATTTGTTGTTCACCTGCTAAAGTTGCTGAATCTTTATTGGGTTCCACTCAAGCTGTCGAATCCATTTCATTGTCTGGTTATCCTTTAAACTTATTATCCACTCATGCGATAAATGTGGAAAATCACAGAAAAAGACTTCATGCAATTCATTAAACGCGTATCTCTCCATACATTTGTGGGGTGTTACTCTAGGGTTTCTATTGTCTTTTTGTGCAAAATATATATATTTTTTCTCAACCATCTTTTGATCTCTGTCTTTGTGGGATTCCACAGTCTCAACATCCCCTTCTATTAGATCATTGCTTTCTTCTTTTCTTCTCTCTTTTCTTGGTCAACTTATCTCATCTACTCACCCCTCTCTTGTTCCTACCAATGAAAACATAACCATTTGTTGGTTTAATTCCTTCTTCTACCCATTGTATGATTTTATTGACCCAGGGTTCATGTCCGTTGGGTTTCCAACAAAGCCTCTAAAACTATCGGCCCTCCCAGTAAACCAGAAGGCAACACAACACACATAATGTGTTTCACAGTCTCACCCGAGATAGCTTTAATGGGTGGCTGTAAGAATCATGTGTTTACAACTTAGGATTGAGTGTGAGATAAGGGAGATGGATATTGACCCAATATTATAACTGGTAAAAGAAACATGTTGTTATTCACGACTATGAAGTAATTTCCATAGCTTATTCTCTCAATAACACAACAACACTTAAACAAACAATATAATAACTCATTCATTCAACATAATAATAACTGCTTCTAATAATAAAGATATGCAAGCATTCATCACATAACACAAATGTTACCGTGGTTCACCCCCTCCTGGGCTACGTCCACAAAGATTTGTCTCTTGGCTCTTTTATTATGGTATTTTTGCATCTACAACGTCGTGTTCTTTACAATCCTCCACAATCGGGTGAAATCTATATGAGGTGGACTAGATTGCACCAAGTTCCCTAGCCTACGATGTAACCCTCAATATCTACCCTCCCTTGTTTTCCCTCTATCTCAACATCTTAACCTCAACAACTTATACAAAATAGGTCATCCAGCAAAAACCATTACATATCACATCAAATCATGTGCAACTCCTATATCAACAACACTCCAAACTAACAACTAACAACCCGAACCCTCTATAATACCTTGGTATCTATATTTATACATTTTTGTCTCTTCAAAATTACGATACCTTACCAAAACCCTAACCCTACCATCGTTAAGTCTTCCTCCCATGCATGCGCGTTGTTCTTCCTTCCAGTTATTACTTTCCTTGCATGTGCGCATGCTGTGTTTCCTTCCAACTGTCGTTTTCCTTATGCATGCTTTCTTTCCCAAAAATGCCTTGGTTTTTCGCCTCATCCTTTGGCCTGCCTCCAACAATTGTGTTTTACCATTCACCTGTACTTTCATTTTTAGGACGTTCTACATGCTGAAGTAATGAACCATTTTTAGCCATTACAATAATCAATTTTATAGCATGCATTCTTGGACAAATAAATATTTTACCAAATAGTCAAGTGGTCTTTGCAACCAATTCAATCCTAGAGTTTGAAATCTTCTCTAATACCACTTTGTAACACACCTGACCGTGTAAATATCATAGGTTGGTGGGATGTTTGATTTACTTTCATTGCTTTCTGGTTTATCAATTATTCAAGTTAATACTTCTCTTATCACAACTTTTATTGAGCTACAATTTTACCTATTCAATCCCAAAGGCTTCCATTGAATTCCATATATGGAATGACTGCAATTACAAGGGATTTTCACACCCCAATTGGATAGGTAGAGTTACTTACTTATCACCACCATATCAATGATCTATAGAAATTCCAACTCCTTCTCGTCATAATCAACTGATCACCAAGATCGCCATTCTCTTTGACAACTCCATTTCAATAGATCTCCCTCATGGATCCAATGGTCCTTAGAATCGGAGACCAAGGACCCACATCCCTTTGATTCTTCCACTTATTCAATTGTTATTAACTATATCTCCATTTACTTGTTAGGTGATCAAGTGGGACCCACAATGATCCTATGGTTAAAGTCTACGTGTCCCCATTCACCAATCAAAGGTCCTACTTTACTCTTGGAGTTCCTCACCATAAAAGTGTATCCATCCTCATGCTGTGAAACACTCTGACCAGATCACTATGAAAACATACGCTCCAATGGATCTGACAATCCTCATTCACCTCATCTGATAATTCAAGATCATTTGGGGGCTACAAATTCTCAACATTTAGGATTTCTAGGCATTTTTCCTTGGATAAAGTCCTACTTAAATTAATGACTGAGATTGTATGAGATGTATACGATGGATCGAAAGTCCTCATACTTCCTCATATTTAAAATCTTATCTCATACTTGTTTTCCTAGCCTCCAGAGGTATTCCTTTTGATAGACCTATATGTAACATCAACAGGGATAATCTCACCATCTAGTCCTTCGATAGATATATGGATGTTGTTGACTCATATTTCCCTGCATCATAATCACAACACAACCTTGCACTTGTCCACTCCAATGACCATGTCCTCTGACCAAAGGTCAATATCCACTCCTTGTGCTGAATTCACCAGTTGTGGCTCTCTCCAGCTTAAGACACAAGTTTTCATCTGATTAACAATATGATTTAGGAATTAGCCATTTCAAGGTTTCTTCTAGGTCATCTCTAAGGTTTTATCAGACCTTCCTTGGACTCTCACCTTCATTCCAAAAATATCTAATGAAATTTATCTTCAGGACTTGGAACAATATTTTCATATCATGCAAGCTTTCCATTCAAGAAAGGGAGGTTTCATGAGGCTTAAGGTTCCCTAACTACTCAAAAACTCTCCTCGGCTTCAAGGCACTCCTGTTGATTCTGCATGAAGATTTTATTCATATCTTGCAATCTTTCCACTCAAATTCTTGTAGTCCCACAAGATTGCACCCATTTTTGAAATTACAAATCTAGTGAAGGTTTATGTCTTACAAGCCTTCCATTTCAAGGACTTGCAGAACTCACAGGGATACACCCTACCCTTGCACAACTTTCTTTTTATATAGGTCTATTAGGTTAAAAGTGATAGCAAACATACATACTACATTTTACTCAAGAATTTAACCATTCCTTTTATACATTCACATTTATCATTAAACAAAAAAAAATCACATTTGCATCATTGATCATACATCAAACATGTCAAGTTAATCACTTATATGTTCAGTGAAATGTGTCAAACTAGCCAAGTAATTGAGAGAGGAATCCTTTCCTCCCAAACTTAGGCTATGTTGTAGAGTGCCTTCCTACAACATGCCACCCTCGTGCCAAGCCATGATATCACAATGGTATTGATTCAATGGACTTACAAATTAAATGGTCCAGGAAGGTTACTCTCTTTCACTCCACTAGAAACAACATAAGCTTCCCTCTTCCCACCGAGCTCATGATGTCCACAGGTTTATCAAGAAAATTTCCAACTAGATTTCCTATACACAAGGGAGTCCCTTCTTTTCTATACATCCCCTTGATGACCTACCCTTCCTGATGTTAATTTATTTCCAGTAAGAACCAAGTCGCGACCCTCAATTTCTCCAGTATGGATCTGGGTCTTCTCTTCCTCAAGGTTACCATTAATATCTTGGGAAATATTCCTATTTTCTTCAACAAAATATTCCCAAAAAATCTATCTCTCATAGCAACGTGTGTGAGTCTCCTTCTGAACACTTCATCCAACCACAATTTTTCAACTCGTTGCATTCTTTGTTGTTCCCTGTGAGAACCCATTCACAGCTCCTTAGGCCTTTGCAATTTTCATTAGCGCATTCCTTCTTACTCTCTTTCGTTTTCTTCTCTCCTCTCCTATAACACGTGTCTTGGTGGTATTTTTCCACCTTTGGCCTCTTCTTCCACCAAATCCTTGGGAGTCACGTGACTACTGTCAGACACAACATTCGGTTAGGAATCTGAATTCGAAGTGGAAATCCAAGGGTATCTTTTTTTCAAGTTTTAAGTTGACCCTTGCCTCTTCAAGAAATCATATATGTTAGTAGTTATAACTTCTTCAACCACCAATCATGTTACCCATAACTGGTCATGTGGCTCCATTCAGTTTTAAGTACGTGGGAAGGTGGTGTATTCAATATTTCCGGGTGTGAGCTAGAATGTTAAGCAAGCTTCCTATTTTCTTCGTTGAAGTTTCTCCATTCCCCTTCACTAGTCCACCTCATCGATTCCCACTTGAATAATCAACATCACCATTCCCATTGCAATATCATGGCCAATACTCAAGGAATTTCCCTCTCATTAATATTTATGGTGTTTTCTATTAATTAATAACATAATTACATGCTTCATAATCACATTACATGAAGTCATAGCATAATTACAATCATGGGGAAAACTAGGGTGTTACAAGACATCACTATTTTTAAGAGTGAGGAGAGAGTTGCCTAAATATTGATTGTGTTGGCACACTAGAGCTTGAATCATAGGAAAGCCATGATAGAGTAGGAATCAATCCGATGCTATTGTAGGTTTCGTTGTTAGCAACTCCTCTTGGACATAAGATATCACTAAGAATATTGGAATATCTCAGGTGATTCGTCACTATGGCTCTCTCAATAACATTGAGAACCGATAGAATAGGGAATAAGTATGTATAACATAATTTACTTTCTAGATAATGATAGGAATATTAATCAACAGATGAAAGAAAAAAAAAAGGGTCATTAAAACCATGGTTCAACAAAGCTTCGACCCGAATATGGAAAGAATTATCAATAGGGATAACATGCCATGCAGATGAAGAGAGTCTTCCAAGAGATTTAAATCTCTGGTAAATAGTTCCAGTTCAAAAGCCTTCCCTAATAGTCTCTTGGAAATACTCATTGGTCCATCAAAAGTCTCAAAGATTTAGATTTCAA
>JASDQU010753204.1:66584-80492 GCA_032191745.1 Picea mariana | reverse complement strand
GTACGAGGCAATTGAGAGGCCTCAAATTGGTGCTCATGGTGTCTTTCCATGTCATCTCAATGGTTTTTATGGAGGTAAGGCTTCATAGTGGTTACTTTATCCTGCATATGCACTCGGCTTTTCATTCCCTGCCTGAACTTTCTCTCCACTGGTGTCACGCTCCCACACTTGTTGAATCCATTTCCCCTTTGGTGTCCATTTCATGTCTTCACTCATCCTTCATTCCCATCAATTCTCTCTTCCCCCTAATGCATGATCATTGTTTTCATTTCACCATCTCTCTCTATTGTGTTTGCACCATGTCGCACAAAAGGAGAAAACCCAAACGTGGGTCGGCCTACTATAGCTTTGTATCCCGACACCATCATCCAGGCCCTTCCTTGGCCCCCTCTCTTCCTCCCAACCTGTTCACCATTCATGTTGGCCCACCCCATTCTGACCAAATTGGAATGATGATTCTCAGCTTCCCCTTGGAAATTTGGAGCCAATGCCTCAAAATTCTGACCCCATGATTGATTCAAGTGGTTGTCCAATAGAGGAAGAAATTCCTCCAAGTTGGYTGAAGGATACCACTATGCACACTGAACCAATTGTTARTTRCATCCCCCCTATCCATCCTACAACAACTCTGGGCGATTGTGTGATAGAGGAATAAATTCCTCCACATTGGCTAGAAGACTCAACAAGGGGGACAACCCCAAACGTCAATGCGTCGTTCAATGGGACCACTGGAACAGACTTGGATTATTGCCTGGATGAGGAGGATACTCCTCCAAAATGGTTCGAGGAAGCAACAGCACAACCAACTTTAGATGCCCACGACCCGTCCAATTTTGCAATCTTAGAGCCAAAACTACTCAATCGACGCAGATTCTCAGAGGATCATCTGCAGATGATTTTTGAAATGCATCGAGACATGGTGGACCAACTTCACTGCCAGAGCACCCTCAGTCATCGCCTGGACCTCCTGTTTGACTCCTTATCAAACGATCCTACCAAGCGTCACTTCTTGTCTTGCTGCCAACCATTCATTTTCACTTTCTGCCATGATGGATCCTCGGGTTCACCAAATCTCTAGTTTTCTTATTGTTGTGTTATCAGGTCTAGATAGGATACATTTGCAGTTATATTTTTCACTAGTTAGACTCTGGTTCTAGTCTACTACCATGTCTATCAATTTTGTTGGCCACTTGTTCTGGTTTCCATGCATGTGGCAGAACAAGTGGCAAATTTTGAACTATGTATTGCTATGACAACTTTTTAAGGTAATATAATATTTTTGTTTACAAAATAATATAAATATATATATTAAAGTATATTCATAGGGATATATCCAATATAAATAGGTTTTGAAAGTACTTTGAAATTATATGTCAAATCTGTTGAGGAACAATTTGCATGTTAGATCTGTTTTTTATTTCTAGCCTAAACCAAGAGTCGTGATTTTGAGCATAAATTTTTCGGATGATGTCATATGGATATGATTCCAATGGGAGATGAAAGTGATTCATGTATATATCTCTAATAGAAAAAAAAAATATTGAAAACATGAAGACTTGATATGCCAAATGTGTTGATCATTAGTCTAGGAGGCAGAGTTTTAGCGATGCAGAGTTTAGGACATGTAGGCATTACTTAGGGCATAACATTTTTGTACAATTTCAGATTGAGGTGATTCCATTAGGAGATGAAAGTGTGTGTGTGTGTGTGTGTGTGTGTNATGGGAGATGAAAGTGATTCATGTATATATCTCTAATAGAAAAAAAAAATATTGAAAACATGAAGACTTGATATGCCAAATGTGTTGATCATTAGTCTAGGAGGCAGAGTTTTAGCGATGCAGAGTTTAGGACATGTAGGCATTACTTAGGGCATAACATTTTTGTACAATGTCAGATTGAGGTGATTCCATTAGGAGATGAAAGTGTGTGTGTGTGTGTGTGTGTGTGTGTGTGTGTGTGTGTGTGTGTTTGTCCACTAGAAACAAGTTAAGAAAACATGATGAATTGATGTGTGAAATATTCCATTGAATAACCAGAATGCATAATTGTGACAATGCAAATTTTAGGATAGCCAGTTACTAATTTGGGAATAAGTTGTTTGTATGTTATCAAAATGAAGTGATCCAAGTTGGATCGGAAAATATAATTTGAGGGTAATTTTACCTATTAACAGGTTTTGAAATTTCCTTCATTTGGTCCCTCAAAACATGATTGTCCAAATCTATTTCTAGAAATTTCTTCAATTTAAAATGCTACAAGTCTAATGAATGGCCTATGTGTCTTAAAATATGATGTCGATATTATTTTGGTATTATTTTTGGTGGGTATGATTATCCCAATTTAATGATTCTATCTACCAAAAATATACAATACCTATTTCGTGGATCTTGTGATATGACCTTTAAAAGAATATATGTAGCACCCTAACAACATGTCTAGATGAGAAATAATACAACTAAGTGGAAAAACCAATGCATAAGAAGATATAAGAAGTTTTCATCGAAATTTTCATGTAGGAAAATGATTGATTTCGTAAGCCTATGCTACAAATATACCTAGCCAAATGATTCACTGAGTCATTCATATAAAACCTCATGAGTTGCATTCATAGTCATTGAGAAATCTTCCAAGGAATTTAAATTCATGAATTTCATGGGTTTACCTTGATTTGAATTTCATGTCCTTTTGTGGCTAATGAAACATTCTTATACTTTTGTAGTACTATTCAAAAATTCATAATGGCCTCGAGAGTTCCATAWGTATCAATACATAGAGTTAGCATGTGTTAATATTTCAACCAAATAGACTTTTAGGACAAAGAGACAAGTTATGTTCTTACATAGGGCATCAAATGAAGGCTTGTAATGGAGGTGGCATAAAAAAATTATTAGGTTTATGGAGATAATACATTAACAACAAAGTGCYTGCAACAGTGCCAAAATGGMGGGCTCTTTAATTACCTCGCTATTTGCAGCAAGAATAATCAAAGAGATTATCATTAAATTGTCAATATGGGGTCCTAACAAATAGAAATAGTTAACAAATGTTTAAATGGTTAGCTATGTTACTATTCTTCAGACAAGMAATCTCAATGGGTGAAGCGTCTCTCTCTAGTAGAATCATGGTATAATACCACCTATCACACATATACTAAAATGTCCCCATTTGAATCCCTTTATTGATGTCTAGCTCCTAGTATCTCATACTTTTTGCATGGCCATTCCAAAGTGGAGACAATAAAGTCACATATGGAAAAGACTAAAGAAACTTTGAGAATTCTTAAGGAAAACCTTCAAATGGCACAAAATAGGATGAAGCAACAAGAAGATCAACATCGAAGACAATTTGAAAAGAGTGATTGAGTATTTTTGAGAATGCAACATTATAAATAATCTACCCTCAAACAGAAGAAGAATTTGAAATTAGCTCCAAAATTTTATGGACCCTACAAAATTATTCGCAAGATTGGACAAGTGGTGTATGAATTAGATTTGTCTTCTTCTCGCATTCATAAGGTTTTTCATGTATCTTCCCTAAAAAAGGTTTTGGGAAAAACTATGTCAGTGTAAACAGAACTTCCAAAATTAGATGAATAAGGGGAGTTGATTCTCGAACCGAAGAAAGTTATGGATTGGCGTTCTATATCTCTATGAAATAGAACAACTATGGAGTACTTAATCAAGTGAAATAATATGCCTCCAAAAGAAGCTACATGGTAAAATGAGAAGTTCATGAAGAAACACCCTTAATTACAAGCTTTGAGGGCAAACATTTTTTTAAAGAGAGGGGCTATGTTAAGTCCCCTAAGTCCCTAACACTCATTTATTATTAGTTTATTAGTTATAATTAAGTTGGCTTAGTGATAAGTTACATCATTCTCACATTATCTCCTATTTATAATAAATGAGAATCATTTGTATAAGCATCTCATCTTGTCTTTTGAATTGGATATATTGTAAAATGAGGTTTCTTCCTCAAAGTGGTATGCATTCCTTGAAAATTTTAAAGTTTGGTACATAACAAACTCACATTCATGTAAGAAACTAAAATAGATAGAATTATTTGCGACTTGATTTTTAATGTTTTTTTATCACCATCAAGGCCATCATTGTCATTATCATCTTCATTTTTCATTCTCTTAATCATCCTTATCCTTGTCCTTTCTTGGTCTCCATCGAATCCATTTTTAGTCATGATAGGGGGAAAATGATATAGATAATGATGAGGACGGAAAAGTCGACGTTTTGATGACATCACAAAGTGTCATTCGCACAAAATTTTCCTACAATGGCTCTCATGGGGTGTTTGCATATACTGACCAAAATACCAACAAAAAGGAAATATCAATACATGTATCAGTTAAATATAAGAGGCTATCAACTAACTGACAATACAAGGTAGCATCTACTTTAGGTATAGTACATGCGGAAGCAAGTTTAACTCCAAAATGGAAGGGAAAAGGGGACGGTTTACAATCTTCCATGTGAAAGTGGTGAAGAAGGTCGCATGCATACTTATACTGAGAAAGGGAATTCCTTCCTTGGTTTGCAATACTTGGATACCAAGGAAATAATGCAAATAACCTAAGTCTATCATTTCGAATTTCTTCTTAAGGCTAGATTTCAGATGGTTTAAAAGTTTGGGGTCACTAACAGTGAGAAGGTCATCAAATAAAGAACAAATATTATGAGATAGTTTCATCTTTCTTGGTATAGACATTGGGGTCAAAATGAAATCTAGAAAGTCGATGTCAAGAAGAAAGTTGACCATTTTAACATACCAAGCTTGAGGAGATTGCTTAAGCGTATAGAGAGATTTCTTAAGGGGACTAAAAAGGATAAAGTCATTTTGAACATGGTGAAGAGGTTGTTCCATGTAAATTTATTCTTGCAAATCCTCGTGCAAGAAGGCAAATTTAACATCCATCTGATGCACTTTCCTTTTATGTCAGGAAATAAGGGATAGAACAATGTAGATGGAATTCATTTTGGCTACAAGGGAAAATATTCAATTCTAGTCAATTCCTTCAACTTGAGAAAATCCTTTGGCAACTAACTGAGATTTACATCTTTTAACACTTCCATCTATTGCATACTTAATTCTATACATCCCTTTACATCTGATAAGTTTGCTTCCTTTTGGAAGAGGTATAAGATCCCAAATATAATCCGCCATTAAGGAACGATATGCATTGTTGTGTCCCAATATGGATGGCCAAAAGATTTTACAAATGTATTTGGATCATGAGTCTATGACACTTGAGCCAAAAGAGTGGAGACCCAATAAAACTATGAATGTGTATGATGTTGAGTTATAAGATCACCAGCTACTTCTCATGTTGTATAGACCCATTTGTGAAGATGTGGTGCTAGTGTGGTTCACATTCAATGGACTCAACTAGAGGAAGGTGAGAAGGGGGAGGTGTATATTCATCCTCACTGTCATCAACTAAATAAGAAACCAGATAGGATCACTAACACAAAAGTTGGGAAGAGAAGATGGCACAAACGTCGAAGATGGCTCTCAGACTGAAAATGGCACAAACGTCGAATTAGGCTCATAAGCTTAAATATTTTCATCAAACTTAACTAATATCTTAATAATAACTTCATTGAAATGAGGTTGAAGAAGTATATAACCTTTGACATCTTCAGAATATCCAACAAAATGTGCCTCACTTTTAAGTTATAATGTTTTTCCTTTCTCATCGGGAATGTGAGCCCATGTTTCACTACCAAACACATGGAAGTGTCTTATATCTGGTTTAATTTCAGTCCATGCGTCTTTCGATTCACATTTTTTAAACATTTGTGGGAGTACGATTAACTATGTAATTGGCACAATTATTGRTTTCCACCCAATAATGAAAACTTAATCTTTTAGACTGGATCATACTATTTGTCACTTATTTTAATGTGTGATTATTTCTCTCAACTACATCAATTTGTTGTGGTGTATATGGAACAATATGGTGTATCTTAATGTCGTGTGCAGTGTAGTAAGTTGTAAATTTGTTATTAACATATTCGCCTTCATTATTTATTCTTAACCTTTGCAGTTGATGTCCAAAAAAAAATTCTACAAGCGCTTTGTAGGCCAAGAACATGTCAAAAACTTCACTCAAGTTTTGAGAAATAAACCCAAGTGCGTCTTGAGAAGTCATCAATAAAAGTTAAAAATTACTTGCACCCAAAGAAAGAAGGAGAAGAAAGCGGACCACATAAATCACTATGAACAAGCTGCAAAGGGGTCAAGGTATGCCAAGAAGCATGTTTGTCAAAATTGTCCCAATAATGTTTGCTAATAACACAGCACGCACAAACACCATCTCTACAAGAAAAGGGAGGAAGACTAGGAACCATATTTTGATTAAATTGTTGTTACAATGAATGATAGTTTAGATGACCAAACCATTCATGCCAAATTTTGTTCAATTCATCGCTATGAGCAATAAAAACTAATGGAAAAGATAATGACTCAAATCTATCAAATTTATACGACCTGATAATATCATCAACAATTTCAGTTCCTGTGACATGCTTAAGATTTTTTAAATCCTTGATTACAACTTGATAAGGTGAAAACTCTATTATTATACCTTCACTTGAATGAGTGATTTGATATACAGATGGAAGGTTGCATGAGAGACTTGGAACACATAATACATCATTAAAATGGTCATCATCTAATTGAATTAATCATTACCCTATAACACTAAGAGATCTATCATCACCAACCAATATTTGTTTGGTATTACATTCATTAAGAGCAGAAAAAATGATTTTATCCTTAGTCATATGATAAGATGTTTCAGAATCAATAAACCACTCATGCGAAGAAGTAGATATTGCATTGAAGGAAAAAATAAAACATGAAAGAAAGTGTCCATGGGAGGAAGATTTGGAAAAAGAATAATTGATGTCGTGTGTCTTCATTGTTGCTTCTAAGGCCTCCATAATTTTAAAACAATTAGACTCTATATGACCATCTCACCCACAAAATCGCAATGTTTATCAGTGTTCTTACTTTTTATTTTTGTCCTTTGTCACCATTGGGAGTAAAAGTTGGTTGAAAGGGTTCAGAACCCTTGTTTTGTTTGTTGTTGTGAAGATGTTGCTTCTTTGGATGCATGTATTTATCTTTTTGTTGGGCCACTAAGGGTTTGTTAGATGTACCTACAATTATGATTTCTCCAAGATGCAAGAGCTTAACTTTCTCTTTAATTAGAGAATCACAAAAAGACTCAAGAGGGTGTTATGTAAGAAACCCCTTGAGCTTATATGATGGAGTGTGTTACCCTCCAAGATGCACTAGGATGGACTTGCAGTTAAGCCACCAAGGTTGAACAATTACTTGTTCAAATTCACAGTTCAGAAGTCCAACAGACCATTATGGCCCTTCTTATTATTATTATTTTTCTTCATCATGCATTTTCCATACCCCATGGGGAATTTGTAATAAGATTAGCTAGCATGATGAACTTTGTAAAATAATTACCCCACTAAGACTTGGTCATTAGTACATTACTCTAGAGTATTTTTTTACTTGTTAATTATATCTTGTTGCATCAGCGAGTTATAATTTCTAATTTTTTCACTCAATATCCTCCAAAGTTGGAGTATGTTTTAGTGGCTAGGCCTTAGTAAGTTGGTTGAGTCTAGTGTCTAATATATATTACCATGATAGTCATCATTTTTTAGTCTTATGGAAATGTGTTAATTCTCCCTTAGGATTTTTTAATGTTTACAGCAAATAAAAAAATTCCCGCAAAGCGGGATATTTTAATTGTAACTTATGTATAAGTTCAATAAGTGGTACTAGGAGGCATCATATGCCTTGGGGGTACTCATTTTCTTACTTAGAGTACCCACTTTACCTATGTACCCCCTTTATTGAGTGAAAATAGTGATTTTTAATCACTAAAAGTCAATTTCTCTCACAAAAAGGAAATAAAAGGTTAAAAAAAGACAAAAAAATCAGCATTGCTCATTTTTAGGAAACATGTCGGGGACGTGTTTTGAGTCAACTCACCCTCTCTCCTTATTCACTGAGAGATACTATCATTTAAGATTTATTTATGGAGTGAGTTGGTTGAGTGAGGTGGGATTGGGAGGAGTTCCCAAGAAGAGGGTGTGCCCCTCTTCCCTTGTGTGGCACATTCTCAAAGGAGGGTGCACATCCCAAGAAGGTTTCCACCTCTCTTGGGCCATGTGTCACCCCTCCCATTCTCCTACTCCATCATATGTGGTGCCTTCTTGAGTTATGGTGAGTGGTGTCACTCATTCCAAATCCACTTGTCTCTCCCTCTCTCCAAGTGGTGCACCCTCCCTCATTAGGATCCTCACCCATTTTGCTATAAAATAAAGTTCTCCCCTCCTCATTAAGCCATTTGGAGCTTGGGGAAAGAATTCTTGTGTTGTATTTCTATTGTTGTAACTCTTTTGAGATTTGAATAAAAAGACTTTGGAGGTCAATTGTGGATGGTGTTATCAGTGTGGATGCAATTTGTTCAAGTATGATCATTTGAGGTATATGTAGATTAGCTTTTTTCTATTCTAATTTCTTAAAGTGGCCCTTGGATGTAAGTTCTCTTTAACTAGGTTGTTTATTTGATTTCGTTATCATTTTCAGATGCAATTGTAGATTTACATGTTTTATTTATGCTAATATACATGTTATCTAGATTTCATTTGTAGGGAACTTCCATGTTTAACAAAATTAGTTGGCAAGATTTGTCTTAGTCTCACAAGTTCTCAAGCTTGAAGAGGTGAAGCATTTGAGTTCAATACTTCACACATCTTCAAGCCTTTTGGAGAAAAAGTCCCTCAACCTTCCTTAAAAGGACTCCATAGCCCAAGGATTCATCTTGAGCAAGATCTCTTCTCCTCCTCTTTCGCAATCTTAAAATACTCTTCTCCTTGGTCACTTTTATGCATGAAAGATTCAAGTTTGTCATTTTCAAGTTAAATTTAAAGAAACTTATCATTGTCTGCTAAATACAAGTTAGATCCAGATTTCATTTATAAAGGGTTTCATTTTCAATAGATCTAGCTTGCTTAATCCACCATTTTAGCTAAATTGTAAAAAAAAAAATTAAGACTAGAAGATAGATAGGATTTTTTGAGCTTTCAACTTCATATTTGGCAAGTCTTAGTGCCAATTGTTTGTTTTCCTAAAACAAAAAACAAAAAACACCAAGGAAGCTAGCCTTTAGCTTGATTTCCTTGGTAAAGTTTGTTATTTTTGCATAGTTTTAACTTAGTAAATTTTGGGCTTTTTCTAACATTGTTTGAAGACACTTTCAAAGTGTTTTGGGGCATCTTCTATCATCTTTAGCTTCATGTTTTTGCAAGTTTGGTGAACAAATAAGAGGAGACTACGCTTGTTTTCCAAGGATTTGGACGATCCGAGACCCCCGGAAGCACCCCCCTCTTATCATAATAATTATTTCTGAAACTTATAAGCTTGTTGGTCCTCATTCTATAAAGGATCACAAGAATTCCCAAAAAGAAGTTGTAACCATCAATAAAATCATTGGGCTACTCAACACCCAATTTCATTCCCCCTTGGGGGGATCAGTGTCTTTGTTGTGACTGGCTCTTTTTCCTTATGTTTTTGCTCTCATTTACTAACACGAGGATAAAATAAACACACACACACACACACACTGTAAACATTTCAAATTTATATTTTAGATTTCAACTTCTTCTTTTCATTTTTGCAATTTCAATTTGGAAAATAAATCATCCCCTCAACAGCCCTAGTATTGCTTTGGCCCCTCACAAGCTTAGCTCGATCTTGGGAGTCCATCAGAATGGGAACTAGTCAGTGTGGATTTAGTTTAACAGGAAATTCTGATAGCTATTATTATTCTTTTGGACAATACAGTAAACTTGTGTGTGAAGTCAGGGGGATATTCATTAATGAGATATGTTCTCTCCTTGTTGGACCTCCATCATTGTTCTTTGTACCCAAATTGAGGGATAACATCTAAAGGACCAAACATTTATCTTATATTTCCTTTCTTGCAATCACATACACATATGTTGGCACAAATAAACTCACTAACTTAAGCAATTCATCTTAGTAATAAAACTGTCAAGAGCCCTCCAATACATATTTCATTCCAGCAGTAGTTATCTCACTATTTGGCACTGGTCTATTTTACTTCCAATCTTTACTTTGAGAGCATTTTACTTCAAKCACTTGCAATCTAAATATTTCCATTTATCTTGAAGTAACCCATGGTTAAATGTATTTCACTTACTTATGTTTTTAATGAATGTATCTCTTTATGGTGAATGAATAATATACGCTACTAGACTAGATTGCATCTTTCTCTTGCTTTGAATAAACTCCTAGATTTCTTTTTGTACTTAGCTTACTTAGCCTTGGATATTTTTTAGGGACCCCCCTTGGCTTCGCTAGGAGTTGGTCTGGACGGAGGAGTTGAGTATTGAGTGACAATATCTCAACTCAAGGCTTGCCCCCAAGGACACATCTAGTGGATTCAATATTTCTTCCACATTATCTGAGGTGTGTATTAGGTGACAGTATTCTTTGGCGTCATTTCCAAGGATAAATATTTCTATTCCCGGAATACAACTTTTGGTTTTCCTTTTTGTTTTTTCCTTTGTTTGATGATTCTTGTGAATATTTGAAATTGACTCGATTCATCTGGTGACTCCACTGTCAAATAATTCTACACAGTATTCTACAAGAAGGAACTCATAGGGGTTGCTCAATTTCATTCCTAAATCTGAAAAGGTTTATCGAAGGAGATTCAACAGGCTCACTTCTCATAGAATCCTTGATAGTCTTGGATTCGAGTCCATTTTCAGTATCCACCTTTTATTTGATAATTTGCAAGTAGAAGAAATTGTTATTTAAGAATTTCCTAAATGGATGGTTATTTTAGTCCAATTGTTACTCAAATAAATGGTTATCCTCATAATTTCCCTGAAAAAGATATTGAAAAGTTGTCTTCATTCCAAGGAAACAATGTTGTAAGTGCCAAATCTCACCTCAAATCTTTTTCATCGTGAATTAATAAATGTAGTGGTGCAGCTCATAATCATCAAGATGTCAAATTAAAACTCTTTGACTTATCACTTGAAGAAGATGCCTTTGATTGGTTCTCTGGGTTAGATGATAACAAGTTCAAAGCCATCAGCGAGTTGATAGAAGCTTTTACATAAATATGGGGATATAAGAAAGAAAATTGTCACTTGTTGACTGCACTTCATACTATATAGAAATATGAAAATGAAACGATGGAGGAATTCAACAAGAATTTCAACGATCTGATTTCAAGTCTTCATAAGGATATTAAGCCTCCAGATGCTTCCATATGTATCTGTTATATTGAATCCTTCAATGGTGAAATGAGGTATCAGTTAAGAGATAAGGAGCCTATTAATCTAAAGCTTTCCCAGGAAATGGCCATAAAGATTGACAAAAACATGCAATCATTTGGCAAGTCCAACCTTCCTATTTTTACAAGGGATAGTGCTTCTACCCCCAAGCAGCGGGAATATAAGGGAAAAGCAATTGCATCTAATAGTAAGGATTCTTCCAATGATTCCTTAAGTGAATTGAAATAAATTATAAAAACCGTGGAAACCAACCATGTTGCACAGTTAAATGCCATGCAAAATCAATTAATTCCTATGGAGAGATCACAAGCCCATAGGTTTCATCCTAAGGAAAATGGAAATTGGCAAAAGAAGGGCCTCCCCAAGAGAAAAGGCCACTGAATTGGTTGGAAACAACAAATATGGTTAATGAGGAGGCTCCCCCATTTTGTAGAGATTGTGAAGATTTTCATGAGGATTTCACTTGCCCCATATTTTGTCAAATCAATGAGCAAGGATTCCCTGAAACAACAAATTATGTTGGATATTCAATACATTTTGATTTCATAAATAATGTAGGAATAACTCATTATGTCACTAATGATCAATGGAAGAAGACTAAGTATTTAAGTAAAAAGGTTGATAATGTGACCAAGTTGTATGGTGAGAAGCCTACTCCATAACAAATCTTAGAAATGGAAAGATATAAAGGAGTAACGTATCAAAGTAAAGGGAATAATAATTCAAGTAAATCCTATCAAAACATTCCTAAAGAAATCACTCCTCCAACTGCATATTTAAGTGTTGACTTAGGCAGTTGGATATCAAATGCTAAGGTGTTGGTTCTAGTTGCAAAGCTCATTAAGATACCCTCACAGAAAGACAAATTGTTGAAAGTTATAGAAGGTCCTAAAGAAAGAAGTATTCGRAAGTATAAAGAGAAAAMTTTTGACAAGTCTAAAGAATATCAAGAGGATGTCCTTGTCATTTTGCATAGCATGGATTGGACAAGGGAAGAGTATCCACCCTTCTTTGTATCCTTAATTATRAATTATCCTTTGTTGTATAATTGTATGTATGACTATGGGGCTTCATTTAATATTATAACCAAGAGGGTCATGGAATAGTTGAATTTGAAAATTTCAAGACCTTATCACGATGTGTGTGCCATGGATCCCAGAGAAATTGAAGTGCATGGAATAATTTTGAATCTACAAGTAAAATTGGCAGTTTTCCTGGATATCACATTCCCTATGGACCTACTAGTTATTGATGTGCCAGATGCATGGGGTATGATCCTATCTAGGAAGTGGGATGCTACTTTGGGAGGTCATATACAGATGGACTTATCATATGCCACCATCCCATCTTCTGAAAATGCATTTGTCAAATTTCATAGGGAACAAGAGAGGAAATTCCATGTGGAAGATCCAAAAGAACCTATGAATGAATATGTCCATCATATGAATGATATTGGAAATTATGAAATATGTTCCAACTTTCTAGCACATGTTAAAGAAAAATTCAAAGAAGAGAAAGTTGATGAAGTCTAGAATATGAACTTTGATGGGGCGCAATTCTAGATCAAGCAAAGGGGCATGAATTGTCCTCACTTCTTCGACCAGGAAGTCATGTAACTTTGCTTTCGGATTAGAGTTTGATGAAACTAATAATGTAGTAGAGTATGAAGCACTCTTATTAGGATTAGAGATCGCTAAGGACATGGGAATCAAGATTTTGAATATTAAGGGTGATTCTAATTTAGTAATTCTCCAAGTAAAAAATAAGTATGCAAGAGTKAGAGGTTGAGAAGATACARAAATGAAATTTGGGACACTATGGAATTGTTTGATGCCTTAGATCTCATATCAATTCCCAGAGAGCATAACATCCTGGCAGATAAATTATCAGTTTCAGTGTCGACCTTTCAKCATTCAGAAGAGTTGTTAAATGGTCAGGGGAAAATGGAAATTAATTTTATACCATCAGTTCCAGATAATGTAGATCATTCGTAGGTTTTCAGAGATGAGAAGAAGATCTTGAGATTCATTCACAATGTTCAAGAGTTCTCAGGTTTTAATGTGAGCTACAAGGACGAGAAGCAGGAATATCTCGAAGAGGATGATCCCATAAAGAATCCAATTCCTAGGGGACTTGTTGCATTAGAGAAAATATTTGAGAGACAAGTCATGCATAAAAAGAAAAAAGAAGTAATAAAACCTGTTGATTATAATGAGGTAAAAATTGGAACAATTGAGGATCCCATAATAATAAAAATTGGAAAAGGAACATTAGAAAAAGAAAGAAAAAATTTAATAATTATTTTGCAAGAGTATAGGGATGTGTTGGCTTTCACTTATGATGAAATTAAGGCCTATAGAGAAGATTCTATTCAGCATACCATCCCTCTTAAACAAGATGATAAGCCTTTTCGACAAAAGTTTATGCGAATAAATCCTAAGTTAGCTCCCATGGTGCAGAAAGAGTTGCAGAAGATGTTAGTTGATGGTAGAATTGCACCAACTAGACACTCATCATGGTGTTCTAACTTA
>JASDQU010753204.1:0-10734 GCA_032191745.1 Picea mariana | reverse complement strand
TGGATTACAATAAAGATCTGGTACAATTATGGTATCCAACACTCTGGAGGCATAAGGCTCCTTACCATTTCTATGAAGTACAAAGTGCTTTCTTATCCACTTTTAAAAAGATGATTCATGGTCCCACTACACCAAGACTATAAATGGAAGCTTCAACCTTTCTTGTAGGAAAGGGAGTTTTCAAGACTCTAGACAATTCAAGTTATGTTAGACTATATGGTTTTCAAGGAAAACCATATTTACTCCATTTTTTTGTTCATGATAAATTCTTCATAGTTGAAGTATGAATATAGTATAAATATTGGGCACATTTCTTTAATGAGAAAAAAAAAAGAAATTCATTCCACTTCCTTTGAAAATTGGAGAGATTATCGTCGAAAGCATCTCCCACAGTAAGTCAAGTAGGCTCTTTTTTTTTTTTTGTAAGTGACCGTGAAATCTTGTATTACTGAAAGAAGTTATGATACAAAAAAGACAAGGGGAATCCCTTGATCTGCCAAAAAGGAAACCAGATCAGGGATCCCAGAGTTGTGTTGTCTAAGATAACAGGGGGAGGGTTGGGCCGCCACCAAGGGAAACTGACTTAGTCCTCCAAAAACCAATTTGAAAGACTAAACCATAACATATACATAAAACATAACCAAAAAACAGGTATAGCTCCTATACTGAAAACAACTTGACCTGGGGCTGAACCTGCGCTAGTCTAGGATGATGGGATGTCTTACGTCACCATCCTTTCTTGCCTCGTTCTCCTTCCTATGCTGCACCGTGCGCATATTCCTGATACAAGCTGGTGTTCCTCTCCAGTCTGCTGGAGTGATTTCCATGTGGTGGACATAGCGTAGGTAAAGGTGGAATTGGCCTGCCATTCGTTCCATTTTTTCCTTTTCGCTCCTCTGTTCCTCAGCTAGTCTTTTTGCACTGGCCTCCAAGTTGCTGAGGCGACTCAGAATTTCTATGAGCACCTTCTTATGGTCCTTGATAGTCTCCCTGCTGGTCTCTTTCCAATCACCGTTCATCTTACCTAACAACATTTTTGTTCGCCAGGCCTCCTCCACCATTTTGTGGTAGAGGGTTGTTCTAGGCTGCGTAGCCCCTGGGTCCCTTATCCCATCTTCTTCTTTAATTATTTATGTCCAGGCTTTGCCCTTGCGTGTGGTGTTATTTTCTCTCTCCCACCTATTGATGATCGCTTTTCCCTTTGGATCGACCTACGTGAGAAAGGTACCCTTGGCTTCTCTAGCCACTTGCTCCATCCTTGTAATCCTCTGGTCGCTTGTCGGAGATCTTGTGTGTGGTGTTATTTTCTCTCTCCCACCTATTGATGATCGCTTTTCCCTTTGGATCGACCTACGTGAGATAGGTACCCTTGGCTTCTCTAGCCACTTGCTCCATCCTTGTAATCCTCTGGTCGCTTGTTGGAGGTTCTTTTCCCCAAGGGCCTCTCTTACTATTTGTTTTCTTCATTCTTACCATCTCGGCTTGCTTGTGCTGGTTTTTGTCTTGGGTTCTTCTCATGTTCCTATTCACCCCTTCCTGGTATGTAAGATGGGATTTGTAATTACTTCTCTCCAGTCTGTGGCTATTCCCAGTGTTTCTTATTTTATGGGATTTCCCTGGCTACGGGCTCATCTCAACAATCATGGGCCACTCATAAAGGTGTACCTTCTGGTCCTTTTTCACTGTTTCAGAGTGTGTGCTCTTGGGAGCCCTGTCGTCATCTCTGCACCAATCCTTTGCCCTGCACGCTATACGACAATCATTACTACTCCCCGTATATGTACTTGGGTGAGGTGTACCCATACTTAGCCATTGGAAACCCTTTTGTCCTTCGTCCTTTTCCGCCTATTGATTAACTTTTCTGCTTTCCCAAGGACAACCCCTGTTCTTCTTCCTATTGAAAAGACCGTGGTGTCATACCTCCTCTTGTTGTGTGACCTGGATTTGCATTGTAACTCGTGTTTGGGTGATTTGCTATCGGATTCTTCTTGGATCCTATGTGCCCTTCAGTTATTCTTGTGCCTCCGTCCTCGATGTGGTCGTCCGTACTTCGGCTGTCGTCACGGTCTTTTGCCGCTAGTTCGATGCAGTCTATTCGGAACTGACCATTCAGGATGTTACTCCAAATAGTGTCCAGTTCTGGTCCTTGCTTGTTGACCCCTCATTAGACATTCTGTCCGTCGGTCCATTTGCTGACCTCTGTACCCAACGCAACTCCACTGTGATCTTCGTCTGCAAGTGCTCCTGAATTTTTTGCAGGGACTGTGCCAAGCGCCAATGCTTCTGAATTTTGCCCACTCTGGTACCGTTTTGGAGTCTCCTTACTGTGTTGATAACCAGTGTGGAGTCTCCTTCCACTATGACATTTGTCATCCCTTCCCGGCTTAAAATCTCGAGACTGGTCTCTAGGGCTCCGAATTTAGCGGCATTGTTGGTTGAGTTTCCCAGCGTACAGCCGGATGATATTTCCTTTACCGTCCCTGATTACTCCTCCCATTCTTGTTTGTCCCGGGTTACCTTTCGACGCCCTGCCAAAATTCATCTTGAGGGAGCCTACTAGTGGTGGTGTCCAGTTGCACTCACCTACTTGGAGTTGCAGTGGCTGTCTTACCTGATTGGGGTTGTGTCCGTCTTTCAGGTGGAAGGCTTATAGAATTCGAGAGTCTTGGTCTGTGAGTTGCGCTCTTCCTGTCTGGCAATTGCGGCTCTGTACCGTTTCTTTTGTCATGGAGATTATTGTTTCCTTGATCTTCCCTTCTAGCTAGCTTTGGTTCCTGAATATGCGTTGATTCCTTTCCTTCCATATTGCCCATATGATCATTCCCAGGATGAGGGTCCAACAGAGGTTCACCTCTTCTTTTTTACTGTAGTTCTCTTTCCAAATATTGATAGTTGCGGAGATGTTACCTCATATCCTATTTGATTGTCGGAAGATACCTGTCGCCCAGTCCTAGATTTCTATTGTGTAGGTGCATTCGTCAAGGAGATGGTTCATTGTTTCCTCCTTGGCTTGACAGAGGTGACATATGGAAGGACCTTTGAATCCTCTTTTCCTTAGGTTTTCCTAAGTTAGAATTCGGTTATGGAGTATTAACCATTGGAAATTTTTTATTTTTGGCCAATGGGGGTCGTTCCAAAGCTTACCCCATTGTTGCGTTGGGTCTTCTTGGTCCTGGTCCGCTATATAGTGTTGGACTTCTTTGAGATTGAATTCCTCGTCATCTTTTTGTCCCCATCTCAACTGGTCATTTCCTTCCGTGACTGCAATTTTTCATCTCCCCAATTCCTCCTCCACCTCTTTTACTGATATTGCGGTTTGGGCTCTATTCTATGGGGTGAGAGTGTTCCAGATTCGCCATTTGTTGCGATCTATTTCTTGTTTCAAGTAATGGTAGACTCTAGTTTTACCTTACATGATCAACTCCTGTTGGAGTGCCTCCCTATCTGGTTTCTCCATTCTGGGTTCCTGTTGACATGCATCCTCCCAGAATCTAGCTGTTCTACCATTCCTTACTTCCCAAAAGTTGTAAGTTTGAATCCAGGCTTTGTTTCACTAGACTAGGTTCCAGATGGCTAAACATTCCCTCGTTCCTCTGAAGCAGATTCTGTCCTGGTCGCTTATGTCCGGGGCATACTTTTCCTTCCATAGGTTTTCCCATGGTGTATTAGTTTCTTTGACCTAGCGCCACCAAAGTTTCACCCCGTAGGTGTCATTGGTCACTTGCGAGTCTTTTAGCCCCATACCTCCTTTGCTTTTTGGTTTACAGACCTTCTCCCAAGCCACTAGGGCCCATTTTTTCCTTGTTTCCGCTCCTCGCCACAGGAAGTCCCTTTGGATGGTTCTTGTTTTTTGTAGTATCCCCTTGGGGGTTGGGGAAACGAACATCATAAAGGTTGGAATTGCTTGCAAAATAGACTTGGTCAGAATAAGTCTTCTAGCTAGGTTGAGGGATTTGTACGTCCAGTTTTTCGCCTGCTCCTGTAATTTGTTGATTATTTCGTTCCAAGTGGACATTTTGTAAGCTTTGTCTGTCAGGGGTATGCCCAAGTACTTAGTTGGGAGTACTTTGCATTCAAAGCCCATAATGTTGGCTAAATTCCTATGGATTGCGGGGTTGGTATTGAAGAAGAAGATCATAGATTTGGAATGATTGATCTCTGCACCCGAGGCTTTGCCAAACTCTTCTAGCATTCGTTTGTAGGCCTTTTCTTCCTTGACCGTGGGTATGCGATGAAGTAAGGTGTCATCCACGAACTGTTGGTGCGTGGAAGTAGGGAAATTTTTGAAAGGTTTGATACCTGTTATTTCACTTGTTGCAGTTGCGCTTTTAATGCTTCGACTGAGACCTTCCATCATCAGAATGAAAAGGAAGGGAGACAACGGGTCTCCTTGTCTGATGCCTCTCGTGGGCTAGAAAGGTTTGGTAGTGGCTCCATTTATTAGCAGTGAGTATCTTGTTGTCGAAACTAGGTTGACTATCCAGTTGATCTAGTGATGGGTGAAACCAAAGGCTTCCAAGGTCTTGACCATATAGTGCCAGCTAATTTTGTCATAAGCTTTTGCTAGGTCTAGTTGTATTATCATTCCCCCTCTCTTCTGAAGCTTCAGGGTGTGGATCAGCTCATGGGCATGGATAATATTGACCATTATTTGTCTTCCTTCCATGAAGCCTGCCTGTTCTTGTGAGACCAGTGTGGGTAGGAGGGGTTTCAATCTATTTGCTATAACTTTGGAGATTATCTTATAAACCACTTTGCACAGTGCTATAGGTCTATACCGATCCGGGGTTTTGGCTTCATTTTCTTTGGGGATTAGTGTAATCATTGTAGTATTTAGCGCTCTTAGAATGGATGCTGACCTTCTAGAGTCTTCCACTACCCTATAAACGTCCTGTTTGACAATTTCCCAGCAGGCTTTGAAAAGCTCCATTCTGAAGCCATCTGGGCCTGGGGCTTTCCCATTGGGCATTTCCTGGAGTACTTGGTCAATTTCCTCCTCCGCAATGTGTTTGTTTAGGTTGTTATTTTGTTCCTTAGTGACCAGGCGGGGGATATGCTGGATTATCCTTTGTATGGCCTCTGTTCTGTCCTGGTTGGGTTCCTGGGCTATCCCGTGGAAGTGGTTTACTAGAGTAGTTTCAATCTCCGTATGTGACTCTCGCTCTATTCCGTCCTCGTCCTTAATCTTCATGATTTTGTCATGGGTTCTTCTGGCCATGGTTGTTCTATGAAAAAAAATGGTGTTTTGTTCTCCTTCCTTTAGCCATCTGATACGAGAATTTTTTCGCCAAATTGTTTCTTCCTGCTGGCATCGAGCTTCCCATTCCCAGGTCATCTGGATCTCTTCCTTTTTTTCGTTCCTCCGTATAGCCCTCCGAAATGCAGGTTTCCTGGAGTTTTTTAAATTTTTTTCCTCTATGTTGTTTTTCTCTTGGTTTATGTTCTCAAAAGTGTCCTTGTTCCACTCCTTGAGCCTATATTTGATATACTTTAGTTTCTTATAGAGTTTGAACATCCTTGTCCCTTTCTCTGGTTTCTCCTCCTGACACCACTGTTTGATTCTTTCCTTGAAATTCGGGTGTTCAATCCAGAATTTCTCAAATTTGAAGCATCTATTCTTTGGTGTGGTTTGGAAGTCTGCTTCTAGTTGCACTGGCCAGTGATCAGATTCCCCTCAGGGGATGATGTTGCAATCTAATGTTGGACCTTCCAAAATGATTGACTCCGATACTAGGAATCTGTTGAGTCTTGTTGCTACCTGATACTGGTTCATCCATTTATTGTTCCAGGTGAACTGGCCATTATTAGTTTTGAGGTCTACCATCTCTGTTGTGTCTATGAACTTTGAGAATTCTTCCGCATCCCTATCCAATCTTCTTGTACCTTCTTTTTTCTCCATAAGTGACGTGATGATGTTGAAGTCCCCTGCCAGAACCCATTGGAGGTTGTTGGATCGGGTTTTAAGGTCTTCTAAGTCTCATATCATTACTCTCTTTTCCTTTGACACCTGGGGCCCATACACATTAGTGCATAGAATCACCTTTGTTTTCCCAATGATTTGCACGTGAAACATAAGGGTGCGTATGGTCGCTTCGGCTGCTATTATGCTCAGTACTTGTGGGTTCCATAAGGTGAGAATTCCTCCTGCCATTTGGTGGCCTCTGATAGCCACTATCTTGTACTTGCACCATTGTTGTTTACTGATTTCCTCCATTCTGTCTGTATTGCATTTTGTCTCTTATATAAAACAAAGATCTGGTTGTTCTTGCTTTAGTCTATTCCTAAGGATTATTTGCTTTCTCGGGTTGTTTAGGCCTCTTATATTACAGGTTATAACCTTCATTTAAACATGTGGGGGGGAGTTGGGGAAGAGTTTCTTGATCTTACCCGAGTTTATGAGTAGCGCTCCAAGCTCCTATAGGGCTACGCTATTTGATTTCTTGCCTTTTTTCCTCCGCGTCTGCTTGGGTGAGAGATGTGGTTGTCCCTCGCCGGATTTGACTCCTAGGTGTCCAATCTCCCCGTGTGTGCGCTTTAATCCTCTGGCTTTGGCTTCTTACCTTAGGAGAAACATGTACTGAATGTGGTCAAGTTGTTCTGTTGGCACATTGTCTACTCCCTGTCTTTTCCATATCTCCAGTATGTTCAGGAGATCTATCCCTTCCCTTTCCACAAGGTCTCTGAGATCAGGACCTTCTGTGCCTACTTCACTTGGGGTCATTTCCGCATCTCCCTCTGCTTCTTGCATGAGGGTGTTGTTGTCTCTGATTTCTCCATCCATTGGGGTTGCACAACTCCCTTGTTACTTCTTGTTACTTGGCCGATCGGTGGGCTCGTTTGTTGCTTGTTCTCTGATTTCTTGAGCTTTTGTTGAATCCTTTTAGTTTTCTGCCCCTTTGTTGGTTTTGTCCTGTCCTTTCATTTTATTCTGGGTCTCCAGGTTATTTCCTACTGGGGTTCTGCTCTGCTTCTGGGGTTCGGTTTTATAAACCCATCCTCATCATGCCGTGGTTTGGGGTTTTCCGCTTCCTGTTTTTTATTAAGAGGGAAATCTCTAATCAGGTGGCCATGTTCATGGAATCTTCTGCAACTGAAGGGGATCTATTCATAATCTTTGTTTTGGATCCATTCCTCATCCCTGAATTCCAGACTTATGGCTTCTGGGAGTGCTCCCGACACATCCATTTCTATGCAGATTCTTGTGTAAGATGTATATCTCCTTTTTAGGGTGGCTTCTGAGGTCTTCACATATTTCCCCAGTTTGTTTCCTATTGCTTCGAAAGCAGAGGGTAACCAGTAGTCTAAAGGTAAGGAATAAAATCTCAGCCAGACCGACACCTTTTTGAAAGTCTCTTTTTCTGGGGAGAAATTTTCCTTCCATGGTCTCATGTACAGTCCTGCTGAGGCGTGGAAGTATGGCCCTCCCTCAAAGACTCTATCCATGTCCTCCAGGTTCATGAATACTATTGTGAAGAATCCTTTCGAGCCCAGGTGGAGCTCCACTTCTCCATTTGGCTTCCAATGGTATTTAATCTAGTTGGGCATTGTTCTTTATGTGGGCCACAAACCCATGAACTTGCATATTAGCGCATGCGTCTTCATCTAGTCCCTGTAGAGTTGCATTTGCGGATCCTCCAGTATCACCTTGGGTATCATTGTTGTTTTGGGTTTGCACGGGTTGTGCCCTTCTGCCCCGTTCGGCTTCACTGTGTCTTGCGCCTCACTGTGAATTTCTCTGGCTTTTTCTCCCATGCACTCACTTTTTCCCTGGTTCCTTTCCTGACCTTTTTCTGGGTCTGATCCCAAGGTGCCTGTCACTGGTGCCTTGAAAATTATGCCTCTTGGCCCTTTCCCTCTGTCTACCACTACCTGTTTATATGAGGGGGTACCCTTACCCCCCCCTTTGGTGCTCATGATGTCCTCTGCTATGGCTGCGACTCCTAAGCCAAAGATCTTCCTCCTTTATTATTTTTAAGTCAAGTAGGCTCTTCACCAAGCCCTTTCCCTTTCTTTTCCTCTCAGTTAGCCGTCATGCAACCTTTTATTTCACGATTAGTGAATACCAAAGGTTGATATCTAACTTCTTTTTCTCTTTTCTTCTAGGTATTTTTATTTACTAGTCCACGGGAGATCCATCCCAGTCTGTCTAGGATGAATGCATTTACTTTTCAATTTTATAAACTCTTTTAAAGAAATTTACAAACTTTTTTTTAAAGATATTTGTTTATTTTTTGAGGTTCCCAGGGAACTATTCAGGACATTATACTAGTGATTTCTCGGACTTTTAATTTTAAGCATGATATTTCACATATTTGGACCTATCAAAATCCCTTTCAGTTTTAATTGAATGATCATGTTAAGTTATCTGCATATGTGGTCCTTAATTCACATCCTGCTAAATGATGTGTCTTGATTTACTATATGCTATTATATAAATGTCATTGTGTGAGATTCCTTACTCTACTGGTTTTTAATTTCGTACAATATTGTGAATATTTATTTTTGAAAAATCATGGTCCTTTCTTATGCATTCTCTGCATGTGCATATTTGTTTCAAGAATAATCTTTGTCTTCTCTCAAGTATTTTTATATTTTGTATTTTATTTATCATAGAGGAGTACCACCTCTCTAGAAACACACAAGGATTTATCCTTGTAATGTTATCTTGAAGACTTTAAACAATCACAAAGATCAACAATCAACTAAATGATGCATTACTGCCCAAGGCATCCCATGTCTATATAAATCAACTCTTGCCATGTTGAATAGTTCACCACACCATCCAATGTCTAGCACGAATCATCTAACCCTATTTCCTTAGTCTATTACGCATGCTTGAATCGATTAAGAACGAGTATGTACTGGCATCTGAGGGAGAATGCCTTACATCCTCTCAACCAACTCACAACTCTTGGAGTTAAAACCACATAACTAATGCATCAATGTTCCTATGGAGGACACTTCCAATATCTATATGTGTGTATTCACATAAGAAGTCCAATCCTCCAAGGCAAATAAGAGCATTGGCCCTTACAATCATGTCAATCCATTGAATTTATGAGGATCTAAACTACCATCTAAAAAACACTCTAAAGAAACCTTAGTATTATTTACAATCATGTCAATCCATTGAATTTATGAGGATCTAAACTACCATCTAAAAAACACTCTAAAGAAACCTTAGTATTATTTGTTACTAGTAAATTATGGTGTGCACCATTGTGATCCATGCATTCTGAAATCATGGTGGATATTCAAACAACGGTGCATATTTCCACCATCTATCATAATGACAAAAATAGGGTGAAATTACTCAAGGCCATGGGCATTTATTAATGTAGGTAGGGTGTTAATGTGCCACCTTATCCAAGCATGATGTTGAGTAATCTCTTAAATTCGTAATGCACTATTGACATTTGTGTCACATTTATTCTATTATTTTCCAAGCATTGTATTTTCTTTGTCGTCCTTATCCAATTTCATATAGTACTAATAGCATGCATATTATATGGACTCCTTCCATTGCACAAGGAAAAGTTTGAATTGCATGTTTTGGTAACTAAGCAATCTAATTTTGAGATTTGTTAGTACCTGTGGACACACATTTATGATTGATTTTTTTATAAAACTTTTTTATGTACATATTTAAAAGTAATAATTATAGATAAAGCTATAGTTTAAATGTTTTACAAATTGAATATTTGTTGGTTGGTTGAAATAACAGGAATGAAATTGGTATTTTTTTGAGTGAAATCTAGTAAGAATAATTTTGGATGGATTAAATTGAAATAACTAATTATTAACAATGCAAAATTAGATTGTAGTAAAGGTATTAGAGGAGTTCAATCTATTTTTACATTAAAAACAATAATTTCAATTATCCAAAATTGCAATTTGAATAAAAATTTGATAACAAAGTGAAAAAAATAGAAAAAAAATAAAAAACCTTTTATTCATTAAAAAAACTTACACATATTTTATTAAAATTTATTCATTCATTCTACTTCCTTAATTAATTTTTCCATACTTACAACCATCCCAACACCCTATCTCAAAATTCCACATAGATGAAATGGAGAATCACCACTAATATTAGGCCTTTAAAGAGTATTTCAACCTTACTAAGATCAAATTTGGTCTCCCAATACTTTAATACTTAATTAAATCCCACCAAACACAATGTGCAAGAAATAAAAAGTGATCAAAATCTCCGTCCCCAAAGGGAAAAATATGCAGGTAAATTCCAATAAGCATATACTAAACTCTTCGCTCTTACCATGTGGAGATTTTCGAATGTTTTGGTTAAATTTTAACCATGATTAATTTTTTTTAATCAAAACAACTTTTTGTTGACTTTAAAGGCTACACCCTTTTTCTTAACGTGCTCATTATTGCTTTGGTGTAAAAGTTCCCATCAAAACAAAAACAAAAAGCTCCAATCAAAACAACCTTTGTTGACTTCTAGGGTTACACCCTTTTTCTCGACCCAATATTGCATTAATTCCTCATATAACAACAAAAATATAGAACCTAACAAGGTCCTCATAGTTTCTCCACACTAGGGAGAACCAAGAATCCCCACTATGGATTAAACCCTAAGCCTCTTGATAATGGTATTTTCAACATATTATTATCGGTATTAATAAATAAATAAATAAGCCAATTTTAAATTAATATTAGATATCATTCATATATATTAATAAAAAAAAGAGGCAATTTTAAATTAATATTAGA
>JASDQU010753203.1:29168-53815 GCA_032191745.1 Picea mariana | reverse complement strand
GGGAGTTAATGCAGGGAAGGCAGTGAAGGAGGAATAAGGGGGGAAATGGAGTTGAGGGGGGATTCATTCTACGAGAGGGGAGAAAGGATTTTGGGAGAGCTTGAGCATTGACAGAGTGGAATTTACAGTGCACCGGGGGGTTGCTGGAGGTTTTGGGCTCGGAGGGCTAGGATATCCGTTGATATCCTAGGGCTAGGCGCTACTAGTCGGCAGGGAGGTTGGTTTTGGGTGGTGTCCTAGGGAGCAAACTAAGGAAGCAAGCGACAACATCATGTTCAGGTTAGAGTTATGAATTGTTTTGATGTAAATTGTTATTAAATTTTATTACTATGAAAAATTAGATTTCGAATGTGCTAGATTAAGTAATTTTTTAACTTTACTGTAGTGTTGTAATTTAATGGTTACTTAAATTAATTTAGATCCATTACAAGAACATCAATGTGAAATGTCGGGATCCAATGCTTATTACCACTGTCCATCCTGCATATTCCATAGCGATATTATTCCTTCCAGATTCTTCTACGACACTTTGCCACTATCTGCATGGATCTTGTTATTTGGATCCACGTGACAGGTGTTAGTGTTTGGGGCATAACTTTCAGTTGGTTATGGGGTTCCGATATCTTCCACTTGGATTTCACATGTGCACTTGGACATGGGACCCTGGTTTACAATGGAGGTTGGACTACTTTATCATGGTGGCTTTAATTTTGACATGGGACCTCGGTTCTCTAACATACTTCAACACTATGGTCCATACTTATACATGGGACCATGTTATATGGTTGTACACTCTCATAGCAAGCGTTGAGGACAACACTTTCATAAGGGGGATGAAATGTTAGGTAGATATGTAGGTAGGGATGGGGGGGCGAGAGGGCCCATAGTGATAATAGTGGAGGCCATTCAATGTAAGGTGGAATAGGTCCACTATAGTATTAAATAAGTCCCACTATGGTAGTTAGATATAATAAACGTAAGAGGAATTTTTAGAAGGATCCACTTCTAGAAGGTTCCTCCTCTAGAATGTCCATAGGTGGTTGGTAGATCCTTATAAAGGAGTTCAAACAATGTAATGAGACAAGTTGAGAAGTATTGTATTTGTATCTGAGGTTGATTAGGAGGTTTCCCCCTCGAAGAGGAAAGTGAAAAGGAGAGGATCCCTTCCATAATAGGATCCATTGTATGGTGTTTTCCTACCTCAAGGGTTTTATTATAATAAAAGTGTGGTTCTTCTATATTGTTATCTGAATCTATTGTGATATTTTTGTATTCAATATTTGGTATTTAACATTATGAAATGAATCCATGGTGTAATTTTGTGATCATGACCTATCATACAAAAAATGAGTCTTTTTATGTAAACATATATACCTTGAGTCACTTGTATTCCAAGTATGGGAATACCTACCTCAGTGGTGATATTGTAATTCCTTTTTTTTTGTTGACAGGTCTCCAACCAATGAGTTCTTTTTTTGAATACCCACACAAAAAAGTATTTCAATTATCACCCCTTTCTATATTCATACATTTGGGGGCATTTTATTACTCAATATTTTTTTCGCAACTGATGAATTTCACTTAGCTTCCATCATATAGAGCATAAAATTCATTATTGTTGAAGAAGAACCTTTATTTGAGAGAAGGAAATCATATAAAAGGAGACATTATTGTAAAATGGGCCATTAAAACCGTAATTCAAGAGAGTGTCGCATGTTGCATCACTACAGAAGGAGACATCATTAATTGCTACATGTTGCACCATTATAGTGTGTGATAATGTCTTAGGCTATTGGCTCACAGGGTGTGACATTGTTTAAAGGAGGAGAAAAATATGAATTTCTAGAATATTCTAGAAGGGGATCTTTGAAGATGAGGTTTCCTTCAATTGATTTGTATCTCACCTATACTCCTTATTTCGGGAGATCCTAACCTCTCATCCTAACCTCCTCACCCCTTTCCTTTTTTAATCTATAAAAGGAGGTTTCTCTCATGAGGAAGGGCTCATAGAGAACAGTGGATGGAGATTAAAGATTGCTATCTTTTTTCTTCTGGTTTGTAATTAGAAGATTTTTAGTAATCCTTTTGCATTGAGAGATTGAATCTAGGCTAAAGTAGTCAATTGATGGTGATGAATTCGCATGGATGCATTGTGGGTATTGGAGAAATGAACTTATTGGAAGGAGCTTCACAACAAAAGGACAACGATTATAACTCTTCCTTTTTCATTAATACAATAATATATTTCCTTTCCTATAAAGATTGTTAATTATCTTTTTTGTACTTATCCTTCGTCATTTGCATAGATTCATCGAAGTACTTGTATTTTTCTTTATTTCATTGGTTTGCTTGTTTCTTCTGCAGGATTTTCATTCAAAGCCATTGAATAAGGTTGGGATCTACAACTAGGGAGGATGAACATCATTTATAAGGTATGATTTCTCATTCGCCAGTATTTTGATATTATGAATCCAAGGAAAGTAATGTATTATGTTCTATTTAGTTCTAGTTTTGGATTCCCATACTAGGGAGATTGATTTGTGTCTGCATAAATGAATTTGTCTGTAAACAACAGCTTATATCTTATCAACTATGACACATTTCTCTAATAGTTTTCCCTAGAGTTGCACCTTGGCCCTATTTAAATCAATGATATGTGGCCTTGTGGTCAACAAATGACATTTTTTCATTGTTCGTTGACTGAGTGGATTCCCTTGTGCTCAATGATAAGAACATTATTTTCAAATTGGGATTCATGAATTACCTTGGATTACTTTTGTCCCCATTGGTGGTTTCTTCAGATTTTTCTACAATATTCTGTTGGCATGTTTAAAAGAAGAGCATGCTTGTCATTGATGGCAAGAGCAACAACAACGATGACAAACAGGCAGGCAAGGAAGATTAGCAAATAGGTAGGCAAGGAATAAAAACAACAGTGATCGAATGGCAGTATCAGCAGTGTAAGCTCAGAAGGATGAAAATAGTCAAAGCATGACAAAGGTTTTTGGAGTTTCGCTTATGCAAGATATGCAAAATCATGATAACAATCTTGAAAGTTATCAAGATTTTTCATCATGCTTTGATAACAATCATGATAACAATCTTGAAAGTTATCAAGATTTTGCATGATTTTGCAGTGTTATCATAATTGAAAGTAAGGAAGAAAAAAAGTCTAGCATTTGATGCAATTTCAATTGCATATACAACCAAACAAAAAAAATTTTTTACATTATTAGAAGTTTTGTATTGGTAGATGTTTTAAAGGCGCTAGTATTGAATTTGCTTTAAGATTTCAGAAACATTTATTTCATAGTTTGGAATAATTCTTCTCTTCATTTAAGAGGAAAATTGAAAAGTTGTATGATATAAAGTGCTTTTTTATATTTGGAAGAAAAAAACTCTAGTCCTTGTCGTAGATGGAATTCATCGAAAAAAAATGTTTTCATTTCATTATTTTTTCATTCTATTGGTGTCAAGTCTCACAGATCATTAGTTTCATCATTGTGGACCTTTATGAGTAAACAAAATCCATTAAAATCAATGAGTGCATTTATAAAATAAACTAGATATTTTTTGGTGTATAGTACAGCAACAATAGCATAGGGTTAGAGTCTTTGGACTGGGAAAAGTGATCAAATTGTCCAAGACTATTAAATAATACTGTAGAACACTAAAGAGTGACAAAATCCAACTTTCATATAGGCATAGTCGGGAACCCCGTCTAAAACAAGGGATACAAAATAGGTCTCTTGTGGAAGAGAAGTGAAGATTACCCCTCCAAAGCTTGACCAATAATAATCGAAAGAGCATATATTGGGGGTTTTTATTGAATTTCACTTGGTCATTTGGTGTTAGTGCTTCATGAATCTCAATTCCATTTGAGCTCCTCAAGATTATTACCGGTCCACTAGTCTTCAGTCCTATGGAAGATATTCATAATTTGTTATCCTCCCCATAAATGCAGTCCTGACTGTTGACTGTACCCCGTAGAGGTCGAATGAAAGTTGGTAACCTTAGTTTCCTTTCATAGGTATATACAAAGATGACTGTGGGGGGCTTCCCAAAGTACCCAAGGAAAACATTGTATCACAATTTCAATACCCTTGGAGGGTGACCCCATGGAGATAAGGTTGTCTACATTGAGAAGGATTGTTACATGGAGGTTGGGGTAACTTCTTCACATATCTTTGCTAACGACTTGACATCCCATATTCGCAGAATCCTTTTACATATTGTTTATTTGGTTGAGTACCTAAAGGTATTTTTTATGGGTGTGTTATTTCAGAGTTCGTATTTTTCCTTAAGAATTGTTATTTTAATTTCATCATGGTCGATCAAGGGATTTGAATATCTCACAAAATGCAAAGTTTGGATATTAAAATTTAGGAAACTCAACACAACTCTTCTAATAAATAAATGGTCAAAGATCAAACTTATAAATATGGAAGTGTAGCTCCTGGAAGTGGCCAAAACATAGAAAAATTAATCACAACCTTCATATAAGGTGTTGTACCTTATGAAAATCCCCCTTTAACTGATCCAATTGGGCCACTACTTACTGAACAACCATCTACAAGATTTATCGATGCTTATTATTCTTACTGTTTACTAACCAATTCAACCAATAGGCTATCTTATGATTCCAAATATGAAATACCGATTCCCCCAATGGACCCAAAGACAACTGCACTAGCATATATCACTATTGTTGGTGCTTCTTCTTTACTAGAAACATACATTACCCAGGTTACTCCAACACAACCACTTTCACATACATTTATATTCACACAAGGGTAAGATAATATTCATGCTTCACTAATCCCACATATGCACAAGCCAAGTGATTTACTTGGTGGTCCCATTGGTCAAATGGCCAACCGTCAAATTTTTCATGAAATAACATTTACACAAGCTACTTAATCTACATCTCCATCTTTACGAATAAGGATTTATTTTATACACTTCATTGGGGGTCAATCCTCAATCTGAGGCCAATATTTAGCTAGGGGGAAACCTTCAATTGTAGGTAAACCATTATATAGAGGGAAACATTCTGCTGGAAGAAAAAATCTTACCCGGGGGAAACCCTCATCCATGAGGAAAAATCCTATGTGACAACAATAACAAACCTATGGGCAAGCCACTCATGTAGGTCCTTCCATTCCCAATACTAATGGATTGTATCTTGGACAAACATATCTAGGACTATGAATACTTTATTGGGTCAACTTAATTTGGTCAGAAATACTCAGCAAGGAACTTTTCCCAATCAATCTGTGAACCCCGTTATTCCAACACAACAACCCCCTTAGACATGGAATATGGTAGGTCCATCAGGCCAACTAAAATACATGGGGTTACCATAAGGTCAATCAAAGTATATGGGGGGACCATTGGTTCAACCAAAATACATGGGAGGACCCTCCAGTCAACAACCATACAAAGGAGGACCATCCGGTTAACCACAATACAAGGTAGGACCATATGGTTTTAACAACCCAACACAACATGTATATGATCCTACTTGTTGTTCCTGATTTTATACTTTAAGGCTCTAAAGTATACTGTCAAGGCATATGAAAAGACAGAGGGAGTTGATGATAAGAAAATATATGATAAAAAGATGAGGGCTATAGTTGGTTCCTCAACTATCTCTGTCGAAATTCCCAGTTTTCCTGGATACTGATATCTCTCTCAATTGCCTCCCATGAACATTCTAACTCAACTCGGTTAATTTTTGTTTGTAAGATAGTGTTAAATAAATTTAGAGCGATGCTAGTTTGATCTGAAAGGTTGGGATCGATGTTAGGCTTCCTTGCAACTGGTATTGTCATGAAGGGTAAAAGTAAAGAAGATAAAGTTCTTGTGTTTTCCTTTTAGGCTTGTTATCTCTATTACACAATGTAACGAGAATGACGTCAACACCCAAATAAATAGGATGACTAAATTGTAGGCATTTTCTTGTATCTGAGTTAAATTTTAAAGAAAAGAAACATGTATGATATGAAAAAAAACATAAAGCTATTAGCAAATTGAGGCATCAATTTTAGAGGAATCTCACATAGTAATAGAAGATTGTGAAATGAGAAAAATATTAATGAAGCATATGATGTTTAAATCTAAACATCTACATGTCTTGTATCTGTTGATAACAAACACAGAGGAAAAACTGTAAATGATTTAAATAACAAGAATAATAATTTCCACAGTAGAGGTTTTACTAAATTGTAGCCAAGCATTCATCAATTAAACATATGAAAGAAAGATGAGATGACAGGGAAACACATAACTTAGAGGTGACAAGATCTAGAATCTTCAATCTGCATTTCTATTAATTTAGAGTCTCTTCAAAATTACTTCGTCAAAAATTATTTTTTAGAGAGATCAAAAATCCCCTTGTCAGTCTTCTCTCCTTTTATTTATACAAAATCATCACTACTTGATCGTTAGCAATCTCCTATTTTTTAGGGAAAAGAAGGAAAAATAGTTACAAAACTGCAACCTTAATCGTTGCATGATTAACATTTCGTTGGTATATCATTTCAAAAGTATAAGACTTTGAATGTCACTTCACTGCTTAGTTGAAGTCTCTCCCTCTTTTGAAGCTATGCATTCAACACACTCCTCTAAAAAATGAACAAAAATTCTGGGTGGTGTCGGGAGATCTTTAGTTTCAAATAGATAAAACTTTCTTTGTATTTTTGGAAATTGGTCTTCAAAACCTTTATAGATAGATCTGATCACTTCAAGCTTTAAATTAGGTTGTATCAGCCGTCTGTCTATCTGATTGGTATTGATTTCACTCAACTGTGAAATTTCTGTCTGACCCTCTTGTAGACTCTCTTTGTAGAACAACTATTGTTTCACAATGTTTATCTGCCCTAGTAGTCCAGAGAAGACATTTCTTTCCAATCCTAATGCTTGATTATCCAAAGAATCAAATATTCCCTCACAGTAATCTTTATTTATTTGACTATCTTCTTGTTTTTAACTATGTTTGTCTCCCATTCCTTGAGCATAATGTCTCCTCTTATCTGTTATGTGACATAAATCTTTAAATATTTCGGCATCTCCCTATTCCATGAACATGCGACTACCTTCTTAAAAGTATTCCTTGCTTCTTTAGCCTCTTTTCCTAGTAGAATAATGTTATTAAGAGATTTTCTTACCTCTTGGAAATAATGTTGGATGATCTCTATTTCAGAGATCAATTGTTGCTGCTCAACTTCTATCTTTGTATGGGCTTCTAACGAGAGGGCTTGAAAATCCTTCAAGTCTATGACCCAACCTTCTATCAAACTCAATTTATCCTATAATTGTTTAAAAATCTCACTCTCCTCAGTAGCCTATACCTGACTTACCTATATCCTCTGGTTCATTTCATCCAGTCTAGTTTTGAGTGACTGGATTTATTTCCTTTCAATAGCTTTGGCCTATTCTAGACTTTTACCTACCTCTTCTTTAATGTTTTTCTTAACATTCTTCAAATAATCTTGCAATTGAGCTATCATGTAGTTACTCGTTTTTATCCTTGTTCTCATGTTATCCATAGTAAAAATGTTTGTTGTTTCCATGGCTCCCATGGAGCCTGCTATCTCTGTAGTGAAATCCTTCTCTTCTAGATTCTGGCCATCTATAAAGACCCTATGATTTTTCACCATACCCCCTTCTCTCATATGCATTTCTTGCCTTACAATAGACTTTCTCTTCTTGCTGAAAAAATAATCAGAAGGAGGGATGTCATCTCTAGAAATAGGGGTGAGGTAACCAACATATATCTCTCGTCTGTAGAAATCCAAAGGTGGACTGTAAAGGAGTTAAGGAAGTTATGGGACTTCCTATCTCTGTATACCCTACTCCTCCCATAGCCTCGGGTATAATGACATCAACAAAAAGTGATGAAGGAGGAGTGGACATACCAATTTTTGGAGGTGTCTCAGGCCTCCTCTCTTCTTCCATCTCTAGATCTTCTGTCTATAAGCCCTCTTCATTTTTTGAAGGGCCTTCATTCTCCTGAGGAAATCGTTCAGGATTGGCTTTATCTTGCACTTCTTGTCCAGAACCTGGAAGAATATCTTCTTGTTCCCGAGGAAGGGTAATTGATTCTCCTTGCAATACTTTGGGCAGGCCGCTCCCTCTGTTCTTTTGGAAGGTCTGAAAACTAGCTTGCAAGTCAGACGACATTTTTTGTACACTTTGTAATACTTCCTCATAGGTCCTATTCCCTTTGAATAGATCATCACAAGGGGAATTCTCATGTTCATAGGCCTTCATATTACAATGGGTCATGTGTTTTCCCACTAGATGGTAAGCATCATTCTTCTTATGCTCGAGGTTTACCAATTTAACCTCCTCTAGCATTCTCGCTTCAACTTTGGAATGACCTAGGTTGAGCAATGAAAATTTCCCAATTTGAATAGGAAAAAATGACCAAAATTTATTTTGAGCCACTTTTAGTTCTATCATAATTCCACCTGCTACTATTTGATGAGCCACCTCCCTGCACACCATCCTGTCAGGGAGGAATTTCGGTAGGGCGTGTGGGGGGATTGAACACTCGAAAACTCTAATGTATGAAAAATTCTCCTCTATGAACTAGTCAGCAACTGCCTTGAGGTTTCCTATGATCGACTCTGAAATGCAGGGAGGCGCACAACCATACAACATCTGATGTAGTGGTATCACCATGAAATGACAAATTTCATAGAATGAATCCTTGGTGTTTTCTTCGTAAAGTTTAGAATGATATTCAGGAATTGGCTCTAGGTAAGTGGGATTCCAACTCCAATTCGTCAAAGGGAAAGGAGTCGAGAAGAATGTAGCATCCATGATGTATGCCGACATATAAAAGGCTATTGGTTGGCCTTTTGATCTTGCAGTCTAATAGTCCATGACCTCCTTTTCCATGTTATCAGATAAAATCTTATCCCAATTGAAGTTGTAACCTTCTGTTGCCTCGTGAAAAAGAGGTACCCACTCTGTAGGGAAATGGGTGGGACTTTTCTTACCAAAAATTCTACATAACATCATCACCACATAAATCATATACTCATTCAATGAGGCTGTGGCATAAATAGCATGGGTTTCAACAATGAATTTTCCCTCGTTTCTCCACCAGTCTTTGATTATGTCAGGATAGTTTTGGTCTGCCTCCAAACATTCTTTTCTTTGAAAATTACTCACAAATTCTTGATTATAAACATACTTGGGATTGGGGGATAATTTATACATTACTTGTACATGTTCCGGTCTGAAAGAGCCAATGACGACCCCTCAGTTGTCCAGAATTATCCTCATTTGTACATCAGTTCTCTCTAAGGCCCAACTGATCATGTCATTATAATCCATAAACCGTGGCCATGTAGCTATTTTGTGGAGCTCAGACTCTGCTATATCGCGAAGCTTGTTGTCAACGTCATGAGGGAAACTTTTAATTTCATAATCCAGAGTCTCGAAAATTTGTCTCCAAGATTTTTTACAATCGATGGCATGTGGTGTTGTATCAGATATAATGCCTCCATCTAGAATCAAGCCTTCTGCAATATCTTCTCTTTTGTTGGGTGCCTTCTTAGGCGCCATGATACCTGTGCTGGATGAGAAACCTGTTTACAGAGAAAGTGTGTATAAAACTAGGTAAACGTGACTTGCAGCAGATGTAAAGGATAGCTATGAAGTTTGAAACATAAGACTTTCTTAACCTTCAATTTCACGTTAAAACGAGTGTACAGACGCAGACGACGAAAAATTAATTCTTTTTAAAGGAAATATATGTCTAGATATACACTTTCATGTCGAAAAAAATATTCATTTATCCATTATTAATGTTGTCGTATATCGATTTCGAAACTGAAGTTTCAAAAATCACCACCTTCTTCAATTCCTGAAATGGGAAAGGCGGTTTAATTATTTCTAATTCTATTTTTAAAAATGAATTAACTTGAAACTCAAAACCTGTTTAGAGAAAATGTGATTTCGTGTTTCGGGACTTCAGGGATCCTATTGTCAAGGGATAAGTCACAAGAAATCCCCGAGTCGCGAAATCACGATGAGATTAGTGAGGTTCTAAGACACGTATTAGGGATTTAATTAAACCAGGTCAATAATTAATTATCCTTTTAACTTTTTCGGAAAAGTGAGGATCGAGAGTTTGATTGTTGAGAGTTCGAAATCATTTCGGTAGAAGGAAAAACTCGAATCGCGAAAGATTAAAGGAATGATAATCATTTTTAGGAACTTAATTAATTTCAGGTTTAAAGATCGCTTTGTGCAAAGCGACGAAAAAGGTAACCTTTATTTCTTTCCCCTTTAAAAATTGTTTTAATAAGCTAAGAATTTTTAGGATTTTGGCACGGGGAAAATAAGATGGTTGAAGATTATACTTCGAGAAAAACTGAATCTCGAAAACCCAAAAAGGAATAGAAGGCTCAGATTACCCCTTTTTGGACTAAGGGCGGCTCCACGACTTAGAAAAAGATGAAGCTTTAATTTCCAAAGATAGGAAAAATTAAACTTTGTGTCAACACTACTAGTATTCCTATGTCACATGGTTACTACCAACATCCACATGTTAAACAATAACTTCCATTCTTAGCTATATTATATCTTCCTGATCTATCATGTTCGACCAATGATTCCATATTGCATGCCCTATTTTTACCTTCAATCCCTACTAAACCACATTCTGATATCCTGAAATTCAATGGGCAACCTAGAGAAGACCCTAATAACCACGTAATGATGATCCATCTTTGGTTTTTTTCAAACTCTTTGATGGATTATTCCATTTGTTTATGACTTTTTCAATGAACCCTCACAAGAGTGGTAGAAAAATGGTATATAGAGTTGCCATGACATTCCCTTAGAAAATTCAACTCTTTAGCTATTGATTTCTTTAGTCATTTCTAACTATTGATTTGGTATGAAACTGGTATAGATATTTTAACCTCACTTAATAAATCCTCCTCCACTCACATATCTTATCATATTCATTAATGGAGGTGGAGATGGAATATTAAAGCCACTAGTATAGACCAACTCTTGGAATATTGGTTTACCAAGTCACACTTGTCGCCCATCACTAGAGACGTTTCCATGGGAGGCATATTCATCGAGGTGAAAGAAATAATTCATCATCAATATTTGGACTTGGTGTATTCCCAATATGGCATGCTTTACAATTTGATCCCTCATGCTCCTCGCCTGTCAAATGATCCATCAAGACCTTCCTCGGAATCCCATAATGATGGCATGGTGGGTTATGTTACCAACACAAAAATGACTCCCTCTCTTACACAAACATCCAAGGTGAATGTGGCCCATTCCACTTGATCTCATCAACCTGGGGGTAAGAATAAAAACAATGTTAAATCCAAGAAATATTCATACCAATAGGAGAGTACAAAAACTATTAATACCCAACCAAAAAGGAAAGCTAAACTTCCCTGCATGACTTGTACGGAGGACCACTACACGAAAGACGTCCCTCATCGTCAGGAAGTCACTAAATGTATGAAGGGTACTAGGGATTATTTTAGGGGCTAAATTTCGCTCATGGGCTAATTTTCCATGGTTTTCCCCAAAAAAAGATTCGCTATTCTAAAAATGATTCGCCCATATTCTATAGGATAAAATTATTTTACCTTAAAAATCGCCAAAATTTTATACAAACTATATAGAATCCTTATAAATTTGAATACTTTTACAAAAATATCACTAAACATTTATAGTTGGCATATGAAGGATTACAAAGATTCGCCAAGGTTTCTACATTTTAAAATAAATTTCCATCCTTAAAATCATCCTTGAAGGGTACCTCCCAACCCACAATGTTAATTGACCCTTTCCCATATCAACAACAACAAATGGTTGCAAAAAATACTACCCCTTTGCAAGGGGTAAATGCAAGTCATTAACACCATGGGGATGAGTCATCAAGCATCATTCAGGTATTTATGTGTAAAGATATCGTTAGTTTAATGAACATAGCTAAGAATTATGACACTCCTCCAAAAAATCATGCTAATGGATGTGCTACCAATAAGACCTCCACTTCGAGTCCTCCTCCATTTTTGGCCCCTCTTTATATAGAGAGCATTGTTGTTGACTTATTGTTGCACCCACCCAAGGGACAAATTCAAAAATTAGTATTTAATCCAAGTTCCCATGCTTCTCAAAAGTACAACATTGTTGAATATTTGGCACAATCATCTTGTTCTATGTCAATGCTTGAAGTTCTACCAAACTATCCAAGTCAATGTAGAAACTTGTTATAATCCATTGTATTTTTTTATCTAGAGGCATCGAATATGATTATGTTTAATATGAAATATTTTAAACCAAGACTCTCCCATCACCTGATATTCTAGATACAGACTATAGTTCATGGGAATAATATCCACTACATTATTTTGGATGAAGGAGCCTCCATCTTTGTCATTTATTTATCCTATTGGAGATCCATTCATACTCATAAACTTAACCAATATCCCGCTACCCCTAAATTGTTTGATGGATTTGGTTTCCAACCTTACAGACTCTTGAAATATTTTTCTATGGAATTAAAGGGAAAAATTGTTTCTATTGACATTGAATTGGTTGATGAACAAATGGATTATAACTTGTTTCTTGATTGTAGTTGGTTTTATCTGATGATTTTCTTCACTTCTTCAGTCTTTCACATTTTTCAATTTCCCCATCAAGGGAAAATTATGATTTTTGACCAACTTGATTATTGCACACCAGATCTCAATAATTTTGCAGTAAATAATATCCCTTTCATGGGACATTCTTATCTTAAATATGAAAGTGTGCGGATAGGTATCCTTAAGGATTCCTCACTCATGGGAGTGTTTCCCTTACCTCCCCCTCATTATTATGGCTATGATGAAAGGATCCTATGAATTGTTCGATCCTTGGGTAGTAGCTAGCCCATCTGCCACTAAAACACTAGGTGACATCCTGTCACTTAGTCTTCCATAAGATCTGGTACCTAAACCTTCCCTTCCTATGCCTATCTCAATTGATAATTTTTCTTCCTCCCTCTCTATCGAACCTATTCCTATTAGTAACCAAGAGTCTAAGGGAGTGTAGAATAAGAGTTGATGGACAAAATAAATATTGGGGGGCATGTCTCCATACTTTGGAAAACATATTGAAGTTCAATTGCCAACTTCTTATGATGAATCTGGGGGAAATGTACCAATGTATGAACACCATGTTGGGAAAAAACATGGAAATAGGTATCAATCAATGTAAAAACCTCTGAAAAGCATGTTGGGAAGGGGCCCGTTCATGGGTATTACACCGAGCATATTTTATTGTTGTTTTTAAGATCATCAAAAATGAAACCAACTTCAAGGACAATTTCATTCTCTGTTTCATTCTTGTTAAAAAATGGAGTAGATTATGAGCATATTTCATCTTCCTTCGATATCGTTAAATGATGAAGAGTCATATTTAAAGTGGTAGTTAACCCCTTTTTCGGCCTCATAAGACTAACTATGAAAAAGGTATAATCTATTCAATCATGACTAGAAGAGTTCTCCCTTGTATTGTTTTACACTTTTTTTGGGCTTGGGAGACCAAATTTATTAAAAATAACATCCATGGATTCATCCTTAATATATTTTTAGAATCTACAAGCATGAAGAGACCGTTGATTTTTCCTTGTTTGGACTCGTAAAACATGCACCAAGGGACCCATACGGGACTGAACCCCTCATTCTTCAGGTTTTTTAGACATATGATGAGGGACTCATCAAAGTTAAGCTATACTGAGCATATTTTATCCTCCTCAACTTGTTAAAAAACAAAGAGGTACTTGCCAATAACGGTGGGGGAAAAATTGAAGTAAGTGGTTCAATTTTTTTATAAATAATCATGGCAATTATTTGTTCTCTCCCTTGAACATGGCACCTATTTGCATCGTGTCTTATAGTTGGGTAATTTTCTGGTCTCTGAGTGATACAAATCCAATGATTCCTCATACTCCTTTGGCTCACATGAAGAGTGATCCAGTGATGGTCACACTATGTTTTGGTCTACCTCTTAGTTGACTCAATGATAACAAGTCATTTTGTCATGCCTCACAATGTTCAAGGGATTTTTCATTTAATATAAACCACTCTACAATATTACCAACATTCATCCTCATGTCAGTCCATACTCATTTAATCCACCATCTTATATCACTTTTTTGTGCATTTTTCATGTCGATGGTGGGGGATACATCATGACCCTCCTTCGATGAGTCTATTCCTGTCAACTCCAACACATCATCCAAGAATTAGACTTAGAACCAATTAGTACCTTGGGACCTACATTCCTTAATGGAAGGCCTCCTTAGTTTATAAAATAGGTTTACATCATTGACCTCTTCTTGAATGATTCCACAAATATTTGACTTCAAATCATTTGTTCACATTTATTGGAATGTATTAGGGTACGTTGGGAGTCATTGTTTATGATTTAACTCACAAATTTTAATGATATACATTAATGATCGATAATCAAGTGGTTTCTACCATGTTCATGATCATGGCATCCATTCACATGGATATATTCATACCATTTTGGGATCGGGATGATCACCATGGGTTGGACATTCACTCCATTATATGATTTACCTAGGCTATGATGGAGATCATTTGAATATATAGAAGATTCTAGTATAACCACTATCTTGGAAATATCACTGATGTATATGCTATCACATAGATCCACTTTGTATTGATTGTTGGCTATGTTTTTGTCATATTGTATCTCTATTGTTTATTATTTCATGACTAATATAAGATCATGTTGTGGAGGTATGGATCCACATTGTATCTCTGGTGGCCATATCCTTAGTCAATACTTTCATGTATCTACAATGTATTGGTTAGAAGCCATGCTTTGAGTCATTTGAATCTAAGAATGGGTATTCCTACCTAGGGGATGATACATATATACTATTTGATGTTTGTTTGCAGCTTCCTTCAGGATCTCATACTCCAACGCCATTGCTTTAATATTTTTTAAAGTATTTCCGTCACCAGCTTCTCTTCTGACCTCACACTTTATGGGGCATATGTTATCACCTAAATGTCACACTACCATGCCACACTTAAGTGTCATAAGTTCCATATGCACCTAAATACGTGTCGCATGGACTTTTTCAAGTGTTGTATGCACTTTAGTAAGTGTTTCATGAACTTTATTAAGTGTCACAACTTTGATGCCATAGCAGAAAATTTGTTACAATACCTAATCATTGTGGAGAAGAAAAAATCATCATGATAAGGTTGAAATAATGCATTTTACGTTGGGATTTTTGCCATTTTTTCCAATTCCAGGTGTAGGGAGAATTGAACTCTTTTCAACCCTCCCCTGCCCATGTATAGGGAGCATTGACAATGCTATGTAATCAGTGTTGGGGGAGAATTGAAGTGGTTAGAGGAAGTTGCAAATAGTCCACCTTATTCTAAGGGTAAGTTATGAGAGGATGAATTCAAGGATTCAAGTCATATCTCATGGCTCCATCTTAGGTAAACTCAATCCCAACTTATGGAGAAAAATACTCAACCATTTCCTAAAATACTTCATGATGGTAAAGCCTCCAATTCCTATATAATGAGTGTAGTCCAAGGGAAGAGGGGGGAGAGGAAGGATTTAAAAGTGTTAAACCTTTAATATTGTAAGGAGAATTCATCATAGCATCATAATTATGATCTTGAGACATTCAAGAGAGGGTTGGATATGATATCTTGGAGGAGTTGTTTCAATTTAAACATTGGATTATAAGTGCTTCACCGTGTCTCTTTATTAATGAAAAACTTGGCATATTTGCTTCATGTTTTGTATCACTTTTTACATGCATGTCTATTATTGTAAATCCATTGTAGATATATCCAATTTCACCTAACAATCTAGTGTAGAATAAAGAGATTTCTCTTGTTCCTTTAGATCCATTCATGCACCTAGGAGCTTGGTCAACAAGGTCTAATATTGGAGATGTGAGGACAAAAATCGTAAAAAGTTACATCACCTGTTGGACACATCGAACATACTTAGAGGGTGGGGTGAATGACTGTGGGGATCTTTTCAAACATACCTTCACAAAACTCCTTAGTTAGAAATCACCATTTACTCATTACTTATTGTTTTCATTTATAACCAGTTAAATGTGAACATACATTAGCAACATACAACAACAACGTATATCATTAATAAGTCATCATCACAAGGAACATAAAGAACAAAAGATGTATGTACAATTTTCCTTTTATTACAGACTACAATCCTTGGGTTATCAACAAAAACTGAATAGAGTTACAACTCCATAAGAACACCAGATCTATAATGCAAGACATAGCTTACAAAACTCAACACCAACTGAGAAGAGGAATCGATCCTCAACAGATACCAATCTATCAACATGTACGTGACATGTCAGTATTGCAGCACACGTATGTGTGCACCCTACTAGTAGTATAGCTCACGTATGTATGAGTCATGTCTGTACTACAACCTGCATATGCCTTCTGCGTATTTAGGGTTTTCTCTTCATGGAAAACTCAGATCCTTTGTAGCCCTCAATCACATCCACTTATGTCTTTCACTATCCAATCTAAACCATAACCAATCAAAAAACATCTATTCTCTCCAACAACTTACTTATGCTCCTCAACCATACAATATGAATACTACTTAGTCATGTATAAGAAACCAATATGCTATGGAAATAATATCAGTACTGAACCATAAGAGTGATGCTCACTCTATCAATTAACCAACATAACCATATCACAACAACCATACCAACAATTCCTTAAGAACTCACCACACAATAAGCAAGAGTATCCATCAAGACAAATCTGTAACCATACCAGAGTTTCTATGGAATATATGAGCCCATAGAATGCAGATCTAGAACTTGCTTTAGACTTTAGGAACCTGGCACCAACTCATACTCAAGTCTCCATGGATTTCTTCAACTGTATGCACCCTAATACATTTCCATCCCGCATACATATGCACCCTAAGACAATGTCATCTCGTGTATTCCTCAGTATGTACGCACCCGAATACACTATTAACCCGCGTACGCCTCAAAAACTAGGGTTTCTGAACTTCTAAAACTTTCACTGTCAAGATCTCAAACTTACAGAAACTTTGATGTGTCCATGAGATCCTCTAGTCAATATCTCTCTCAGAATAGATCTTCAATATATGTTCAAGAGATAATATTTCAAAATAGACCCTTGCCTCTTATTTATACTCTCCAAGTAGGTTCCTTAGAAGCATCTTCTAGGTCACTTTGTCCACATAGCCATTTTGTCCACATAGTCACCTATGTCCAACTTTTTCAAATTTTCTACTTGTCCATGTTAGGAACCAAATATCAATATAGCATAGAAAAACCTTAGAATAAGTACTCAATGCCTTCAAAAAGAGAGAAATTCAGATAATAAGACTCTTCAAGGGGGAAACCTCCTTATGCCCACGTAAATGTCCAAATATAAGATGATTCCAAATGAAAATGTCTCCTTGGTATATATATGAGACTAGGAGGTATAATTACAACTAATGGACTAAAGCCGGCATAAATAAAATAAAATTACTAATGTAATATGCCCCAATTAAGGGGAAATGAGCCACTATTTAGGGCTTAACATGCCCCTCCCCTTGAGACAAGTGTTGTCTGCAACACTTGAGTAACTTTGGATGCTTCTATATAAAGAATCATCTTCCCAAGTGGAATCTTCAGTCGATGGTTTCCTCCATTTAATGAGATACTCTGAAATGGATCTATTCCTCAGTTGGAAAATTCTTGTGTCAGTGATGGCTTCAAGATCCAATATGATTTTTACTTCCTCATCAAGTTCTGTCAATATAGTTTGAACTGGGATCTTGTCACCTATAACCTTCTTTAAGAATGAAATTGTTGTGTCGCAAAAATACGACACTCTATTCATCTTTCATATACCATTTTTCACCTTTTTTTCCTTTTTATTCTTCCATAAAACCATAATTATCATCACTTTCATAAAAACACATGGGTTTACATTTCCATTTTCCAAATTATTTATTTTGAGTATTTTTAAGAGAATTTGTGATTAAATACTAGAAAATTAACATATTTTCATTATATTTCAAAGTTGGATGAGTTTTGTGATGACTAAAGGCATATTTGAATATTTTCCCAAAGTCAAAAATCACCACCTAGCTTCAAATTCGAATTTCATCTTCAAGCTTTGATTTGTAGATTATAATTCAAGCTAACTTCAAGGAGAGGATCATGGATAGAATATCTTATCTAAGATATTTGTGGAGGATTTGAAGGGATAGGTTGAGAGAAAAGTGGATATGTAATTATGAGTTTGTTATCTTTATTCATGTATAAATAAGTGGGTTCTCTCCTCATTTGAGAGGAGGCCTCTCTCTAGAATAGAGAATAGTGATTGAGCTTTGATTCATAGTCTTGTAGTTTTGAGATAGTGATTTTCATTATTTGTCATGTATTGGATTGTTTTAATGCAAGATTTTACTTTCTCGTAGTGGTTTGTCGTTTACCTTTTTGTCGTGTGTTGTTATAGATGTTTTTAAAACGCTTTCATTAGATTTAATTTATGCACTTTCATGTTTTAATAGATCAATTCTAGATTTCATGCTTTTGTAGTTAGATTAATATTTTTCTTTCATAGTTAGATTATGTCTCATTTGATTTCGTAGATTCACTTCGAGTCTCCTGCATAATATAGGAAGGAGAACTAGGGTAGATGGTGTAACTGTTTCATTTCAAGTTAAGTGTGATTCCTTTTGAATCTTAGATTAGGCTAGATTTAATTTTTACATGCTTTCATTAGTTGCTTAATTTAGATTAGTTACTCATTCATCGAGAATAGTTTAATGGTTTCTTTCAAGCATTATCATAGGCTAGTATTCTCTTGCCCTGCATTTCCTGTGCTTACACCTTGTAAGTTTACGACCTCCCAGATTGATAACTTATGTCACAATTACTATCATATAATTCGCTCGACATTTTGGCACTATTTTCGGGGAGGTGTTAAAAGGTTTAGAGTTAGATTTTGTTTTCAGTTGTGTGCATTTTCTTTTTGCAAGTGTTTCCTTAGGTTTATTTCTTTTCTTGTGAATTTCGTTTTTATGCAAGTTTGCTTTTTCATTTTTCATTTTCGTAGTGTAAAGTTTGGATTGTGAATTAGTTTATGCTTTCATACTAGTTTGTTTTTTGTTTTTTTCATCTTTGGTATTTGGTTTTGTACTCATTTCACACTTGTTTTGCACTTGTTTCATACTAGTTTTTCATTTTCGTTTTTTTTCTAGTATTTGATTTGATTTTCATTAAAATGATTTTTTAATGAGAATAAGCCTAGATCAGCTCACTTAGATTCTAGCAAAAGCCGGGATCTCCTCTTCTCAAGAAGAGGAGATCCTGATAGTAGCCAAAGATGTAATTACTTCCCCTGAAGCAACCTAAGAAGAAACAATATTCGAAGAACCATGCATATCAAATGAGGAATACCTATGAGAGCATGAGATAGAGGAGGATGAAGAAGGGATTTCGGGTAAGTTTGATCAAAATGAAGAAGTAGACCATGCTTATAAAAGCTGCATTGAACATTGGTTTCAAGCAGGTACCAGGTTAGATCAATTTAGTTTTTCTTTTTGATTTTGTTAATTTACACTTTCAACAGTTAATTTCACAAGGTTATATATATATTCGATTGTCGTTTGTGAGATTCACACTAAAAATATTCTTATTACTATTGCGCTTATGGTTACATTGGAAGTTTGACTACACTTAATCTCCAGTTTTTAATTAGAGTAGTGTAGGTAGGATTTTATTTTCAAGTTTTTAGAATAAGTATGCTCTCCTCCACGCTTCGTGTGATCATGAGGATCAGAAGGTAGGATGACTGATTGACTGGAAGAATATTAATTGATTGACAAAAAGAAAAGTTTTTGCCTAATCTGTTTTTTTTTGTCCACAGTTTGTTTCCATTTGCTGATGAATTTGTAATAAATTTTCAGAAATAAAAATACACTTCTATCTGCAAATCAAAACATCAAAACAATAAGTAAGATGGTCTGCAATTGCAAGATAAGAGTTGTTCTTTTTCCACGATGAAACTCCAATATGAAAAAGTATCAGTCCCGAACTTTGTCGTGTCTTCATGTCTTTAAATTTTGGTATAGGTTCATCCCTGGTTTAAGTAGCGGTCATGCCATCTCTTTCATAAACCCGCAACCTGCAACAACAGTTAAATGGTAAACTTACAAATGTAATTTCCCCGCTAGAATTCATCCTTTCATGCCAAAACCTGCAAAAGAAATACAAAATCAAATTGAGAATAAAACATTGGATCTTTATACTTATTGCCAAACTTAAATTCAATGTTGTTTCTGTTAGCCGAAGAAAGATTGCCTAGCGCATACAATTCTAGATTAGGGATGATATCATTTGCTCCCATGGTTCTGTTGCATTTGGTTCAAGCTAGGATTCATCGAGAAACCCCACTGATTTCATGACCTGGAGGTTAAACCATTCACTTATTCAGGACATAATGAGAGAGGGTAAAAGACACCCGCATTACCAACTGATGAAAACGATAGAAATAACCCTTGAATGGCCAGTTTTAGGAATTCTATTTCACGCATTCAGGTCCACATTTGCACTTAACCACTTGTTGTTGGTTGATCTATAATGATTTTCGTAGTCAAAAAGGTCACTACAGCTCATGGATATGCCCCCACATTCCCCGACATACCCGGATCAGAATTTGAAAAAGGCAACAAGTCGCTTACAACATATTTGAAAAACCTACTAATTCATGGAGTGGAGCCGCTCTCCCGAGGTACGCCCCCACTGATTTCATGACCTGTCGATCCATATGAGTCAATTTTATCGATGAAACTCACCCAAACAAGATAAGAACAATCATGTTTTACTCAAAATACGATGAGAATTTTGTTGCGGGTAGTTTTGGGATTGCTTTTCGTGGCAGTGTTGACTGCAAACAAATTTTCACCAAGATCTCGGTGATAATATTTTTCGAGAATCTAAATGGATTGCCTTAACTAAATTTTCTGTCCATCAACATGCTTTATTGGGATTAAATTATTATACTATTGCTTATTTGACGGATCTCTCTCTTACTAACTGTGAATTTTCTTCCATCATTTCCCTTGACAAAGAATTCTTATCCAGACGTAAACAAATCTAGCCGAAACATCTGTCAACTCCAAAACTAACCTCTCCGATCTCATGATTATCACACACACTGGCAGGGGGAAGTTATGATCTCTTAAATGGATAGAATAACTCTCCTACCACACCACGCTGTTCTGCATCTACCACTCCGCATTTTTGAAGGATGAGAGGAATCGTAACCAATCAAATCTGTTGTCATAATGATTTCATGGGTATAGAGGAGTTTCCTCGGCCAAATCTCGGATTGTTACGATCTCTCAAACCGAAAACAAAAAGACAAATATATTCCGCATTTGGAGGATGACGTGATCGTGTTGTTGCATATTCTTTGGCAATTTTTCAAGGGATAGTGAGTGTTCATTCTTTGAAGAAGATGCTCTTGCGTAGGATTTTATCCACAAGATTTTATGCATTTGCGTATTCTTTTGTGCTTGATGAGCACTCCTCCATAGGATTTATTTCTTGGAAGTAGTGTTGTGTGGGTAACCTGCACCAGAAATCATACTTGCAACGACTGCACAATTTTTGTTTTCCCAAGAAAATCATTGTTTTCGGTGCCTGTAAAGTGTGCATATGCAAAGTGAAAATACATGTGTGGGAATGGGAATTAGAGTGAGAGGTGTTTCAGAAGCATCCATAACTACTTGGGGACTTGCCCAGACTACATGATTGAGTATGGCATGGGAGCCACGGTCGGACAACCATTTTCTGAGACCTGCTCGTCAAAGAGAATATGGATCCGTGTAGCCAACCCCGATCACTTGTAAAGACGCTCCACGAGCTTGTGGGGATTTCTTTTGGGGCACAGTTGTGATTTGTTGGAGTGAAGTTTTAAGATTTTTGATGTGTCCATGGCTCCAGGGTAAGCGTATGAAGTCATATCTCTGTTGATAACAGTTCAATGAGCCAAAATTTTTCTTCTATCGATGACTAGAGTCAATATCAAATCTTTCCCCAATCGGTCGGTGGGATCATCAGATCAACATTTTTGGAAAAATTTCCTGGGCCAAGACCTAGGTATTTCAGTCAATGATGTCACACCCTTTGGTTTTCCTATCTGTGTTTTTTATAATACTCGTGAACTTGCACATATAAAAACAAAACCTATGAAATTATTAATGCTATGAAACCTAGAGAAACCTCTGTATTCAAGCTACCATTTATCAAATTTATATGAGTTCCTTGTTTATATGTTTTATATGCTATCATTAATAATCATTTGCATAGATTCCAAAGAGGATTTCTATCAGACACAAACAGATTGCCAAATTACCAGATTTCAAGGAAATATCATTTTCATGCAAGTGAAAAGAGATTGCATCTCCACCATATCATTTGAGCTCCACGTATTTACAACATAATCTAACAAAGGGATCCTGACGATTGAATATCGAGGGAAGCGCAAGATCTGTATAATGTAGTAGACCTTGAAACAATGATCGATGCAAAAGTTATTTTATTGCAAAGTTGTGGGGTTGCCATCACAGGGTCGAGCACCTTTGTGCTAGCTGAGGTTTTAAAGTTTTTGTAAACATATAAAACAAATAAAAATCATAGAAAACAATATATATAATAAAAACAAACAAAACAAAAGTAATTAAAAAAAAAATAATAAACAAAACCGAAGCAATAATCTTTTTGCAAAAGAAAAACATTATAAAAATTAAAAACACTTAAAACTTAAAAATCAATAAAAATGCAAATGGACATTCTCTAATTCCTTAACACAATATCGAAACATGTTTTTACAATTTTAGTCTAACTTGGTTTCTTGATTCACTTTACGCCGCGATCAACGATGAAACAAGCACGTGCGCAACGACCATGACAAGAGGTATAAAAACACATTTTATTTTTACCTTGTCGCATTCATACTTCCTTCTCCATGATTATGTTTTTCAAACTTCTCACAAGTTTTCATGTAGGAATTGGTACTAAGATTTTTCAGGTTCAGAGCCGGTCGCATCTCATGACAAAGTGATTTTTGAGAATCACAAACTCTTTACGTGAAACATGCTTCGTTGGGTAGCTTGAAGGAGATAATCTTCATACATCACATGATGTTTACACAAGAAACCATTCATAAACCCATTTGCATCATGAATGTTTACCCTCATTTTTCCTTCAACGCATATTGATAATCCATACTGAAGTCCACTTTCCATTTCCTTATCCTTCATGACTTCGCACACACCTATCTTTTTGAGTCACATACATCTATTTAGCTTTTTCATTCCAGTTTTTGTTTTCAATAAAACTATCCATCTCCCTTTTCATGACTACATTGTCTTGCCATCAACACTGTTTCTACTGAGATATTTCCTATAGTCCTACCAATATTTTTATCAAAACTTGCATTGAATTATGTGGGATTCCTTAAGGCCCACCTTTCAACAAGTCTTGCCCCATCGACCTCAGCACCTTATCTTAGATATAGACTAGAGTTCCTTTTGAGTACCTGGAGGCTTGCATGCCTTAATGAAAAGTTCTCTCACTGACAATCATGGGAATACATCATTGTCCCTTGATCGTCGGATCTTGCAAGTGACTTGACATCAGAAAATCTATTCGCACTTTGCAAGATGTACTCAAGTACCTTGGCACTCATTGAAATCAATGGTGAGTTTGCCTCGCATTGGTTAACGACATTCATCAATGGTTGGTAATCCAATGAATTCTCTTCATGCTCGACATCGACACATCCATTCGCATGACTAGAATTGTACCATCGGGTTTAGCAGCGGGTGACGACTATACACTTTTCCATGACTCCATTAGCAATTGCAGCAGTATTTTTCTAGCCATATGAGAGTACCACAATTCCACTACCATATTTCCTCTTTTCCATGATTCACCAACAGTGGTTCAGATTCCTCCACTTTATATTCTCTGATCCAGCAGTTCTAACAGTCGCAACCACAGTAGCATTCACCTTTCACATGATCATACAACAGTGACATATTCCATGCTCCAGCAGCCGCATAAGCCATATTCCTATTTGCATAGTTCATCAAATTTTTGTTTAAGTGGAGGCATGTTCTTTTCTAATCTTTAATCATGCAATTCCTTAAGTGCTAAAAATAGATAAATTTGGAAATTTTCCTTACCTTAGTCTTCTCCTTTTCCTACACATACCACATCTTCAGTTGGGGGGGGATATTCATGTCATAATTCCATTTACATATTCATCATCGCATTTTACCATCAACCAACGTGTCTTTTCCAAACAAAAATATGTTGCATTTGATTCTACAAGAATTGATATATATTGGCATGATTCAAATATGAAGAAAAAAAGGGCTTTCTAAGTACATTGATGACTTATCATTTCCAGTACATGCATGTTTCTAATATTATGACTTGTAGCAAGAAAATAAGTAAAACGAACAAATGTTGTTAACACAAGAACCAACATTTGTCATATTGATGGTTGTCA
>JASDQU010753203.1:0-16435 GCA_032191745.1 Picea mariana | reverse complement strand
ACTCAATCAACTGAGTCAATAGCACCCGTATACATGAATAGTAACGCATCAATCATCTGTCAATCACATCATAATCAGATATATAAGGTCCAACATCAAAAGGGGTCCAGATCACTTGCGAGCAAGTGTCCTCAAAGAATAAGTGGTCTCAGTGCGCCAGAGCGGGATGTTACAAGGTTGTTCATATATGTTACTCTAATCCTTCTTTGCCTGAATGATTTTATATATGATGCCCTGTACTTGTTAAATCTGAACTGAAATGATTTTCATTTTTTGTTTTAATGATCGTATATCTGATGTAAGGTACTTGTTATATCTAAATTTAATTATTTCTATCTCTGTGGGATGAATTAGTTACAGATGTAGCGAAATCATTAAAGTCTATATGTACACAATAACCTGAGAGAAATTGTTCGGTTATACGCATGTGTGAAGTCAAACCTCTGATAGAATAGTTATAAATCAATTTCATAGTAACTCTTTATGATTGAATTTGAATCTTCTCGAATTTTAGAAATTAATTGAGTGTCTTCCTAGGACAATCGAATGGATTTATGTGATTAAATTCTAGAAGTAAAATTTTTCTGTAATTGGTTTTCTGTTATAACAGAGGTAATTCATGTACATTGCAATTTCTGGTGTAAGATATCTAGGCATGAACATATTGAAACTATATTATGGTGGAATTGTATTCACTAAGAGTGGCTTAAATCTACACGAAGCGGTAGATAGTGTCCGACTTTCATTTAGGAATATGAAGTTGTATTTACACAAAACATGCTTATTCTATATACATGTTTTGTGTAAATACAACTTCATATTCCTAAATGAAAGTCGGACGCTATCTACCACTTCGTGTATATTTAAGCCACTCTGAGTGAATACAATTCCACCATAGATCTGTAACAAGTATATATCTAATTACTATTGGTAGGCATGATAATGAAATACAAAATATAATGTCTACACAAAACAAATACGTATATACAAATATATGTATGTATGTATTCATAAGAAATTCCTCCTATACTATGAATATGATAAATATTTGATCAACACACAACTTTGACTATAATTTAAATAAATAAGAGGTTGAATACTCTAGTTAAAGAAACAACCATTATACTTCATCCAATTTAAAGTGAGTACAGTAGGCCAAAGATACCAGTAAAGACAATGTTAAAGTATGGTAAACCTCTTTTCCTTTCTATAACGAGTTAGGCCAATGGTTTAGAACATTGTTGAGTAGCATAAATAGTATGTACCATGTTCAAATTTTAAAAAGACAGAAAAACTTTGCCACAGATTTCATTGCGAGTAAATTCGACTAGGATCGTCTTTCTAACAATTCAAGGAGAGAAGTATATTACATAACGGCCAGAATATTTATTCAATTACAGACTCAATACTTATATAGGAAACTGGAATAATTCCATTAATGGAAGGATGACCTCAAGGGTTTACTCCAACAATGACGCAAGGTGTGTCCGAGCTACCTCCCATGATAACTCCTCGCCCTCACTCACAGGACCTTCTTCCTCTCTCGGCCCAAAGAACGTGAATGTTCTTCTATAACCCAATCGGAAGATATACACCCACAGTTCTCATCTCACGATCCTCTTTACTTACTTATCAGAGGATCGAAACTTCACTCTATCGCGATCTTGCCCTTCGTTGTACCAAGTGCTCTGGTTTCCTAACTCCGATATGTAAGATGCTGAAACACCAAACTCACGATCTTGCGCCCTCACGACTTCGCTTCTCGCGAGGTTAAATACCTCCTTCCTCAACCTTTTATACCCGAGGTTTTGATATCTGAGATATCGCTACCTCGCGACTTCGCTACTCGTGAAGTCTAACAATTCCCACATCGGCTTCCGATGCCCTGAGGTGCCGAACATCCGATATCTCGCATTACCTGTCACATCATCCTACTGTGGCCCACACTGACCACCCATTCATCGGAACTTCGCCTCTCACACTCTCGTGACCTTTACGACCAAATCTTCCGCTCCTTCTCCCACAATGGTTCGATAGCCGATCCACGACTAGCTCCGCACTCCTTATGATCCCAATCGACGACTCCTGTTCTCCTGAGCTTTGAACCTTTTCTTTCCCTGAATTGTAGCCTCCCTGCAACTCCGAAAGGTCCAACAATTCTTTGAAGCTCACAGATTCTCCACGGAGAATTCTGATCGTCCAATTCTTCCTTATTAAATCCACAAAACGAGAAGTGTCTCTCCATGAGATAGCTTCACCAACCTGTGATTCTTGCGTTCACCCTGTCCGCGTCCCTTCTCTCCACTCTTCCCTTTAAAAACTCAAGGCCTCTCCTTCCTGATCTTTCACGACCTCAACCCTTCCAGGAAGAGACTCTTGCACGCACTCCTTGCGGCAAATCTTCAACAACGACTAGGTGATGAAGCCTTCTCGACTCTGTGCACACTTGCAGCAGCAGTCTTTCACTCCCATTGCTTAGAATCACAACTCTGAGACTTATCCTAGCTTGTGTACACCTTGCACAGCTCTGGTGCCCAATCTGCACTTCTGAGAACTTAGAACAAAAGTTACCTCTACTTGAACCCTTCTGTCAACGCACTCCTTGCAGACAATTCAATTGCACTCCTTGCAGGAATTCTCTGGTTCAGGATAGGGAAACAATTGAAACTAACTCCTTGTTCTCACAGACTTCAACTCAACCATGAAATCACATACACAACATATAAAAGAAAATGTATGACAAGAAGAAAACATTCATGAGCATAATATCAACAATATACAGAGAATAACACAACCATGGAATTGAATCAAAGTTTTTTTTATTAATTCAATGTCTGTACATGGAGGTTCTTCATACACTTCTCTGCATTCTCTTCTCTTCTGCTTCTCCAGAATAAATCTTACAATGTACAAAGGAGGGTGTCTATATCTCGTTTCCCTCTCGAGCTCTACACTATCAAATCTAGAATTAAATGTTCTATCTACTTGCATTAAATTGATTAAATGCCTCATCTACCTAAGGACGTGAGCTATCCGCTCAAGGTCCATTACAATATACAAAGTGTGCTTCATCAAATCAGCACATTAATGTTTTGCACAATAGTTTCAAGGTGCAATCCAAAAATAAATCATGTTGGCTTGTCCAACTGTCCCCTGTGTTCGCGCTGGCTCGCTTGACGTGGGCGATGCTCCTGCATCATACTACCTCGCTTGAAAAATTTCATGGGCTCCTGTCCATGAGCTCCTACACGGTCTGTCCATGCTTCTGAGGATGATAAGAAAAACTAAATCCCAGAGTAGTTCCTAGTTTCTTCCATAGCGTCCTCCAAAAATGCCCTATGAACTTCGTGTCCCTGTTCAAAACAATACTGTTCGGCAATCCATGAAGTCTAACGATCTCTTTAAAAAACAAATTTTTGATGTGCGTCGCATCGCTGGTCTTCTGACACGGAATAAAATGTGCCATCTTCGAAAACCTGTCCATGACCACAAAGATGGAATCAAAACCTCTTTGCGTCCTCGGCAATCCCAATACAAAATCCATGCTTATCGCCTCCCATGGCCTCTCTGGTATGGGAAATGGCTGATAAAACCCTGCATTTTGTTTTCTTCCCTTTGAATGCTGACAAATTCTGCACCTGTCAACAAACTTCTTGACATTTGTTCACATCCTCGGCCAAAAACATGCTTCTCTCAGCTTTGCAAATGTCTTGTCTTGGCCAAAATGTCCTGCCAAGCCTCCACTGTGCTTCTCCTTTATCAAGTTCTCCCTCATGGAGCAATTTGGAATGCACAGTTGATTGCTTCTGAACAACAATCCCTCATGGATCATGTAGTCTATCCATGGGCTCTGATCCCTGAGAATGGGATTCTCAAATGCCTCATATGCTTCAGCAAAATCTGCATCACCTGCATACATGTCCTTGAGGTTTTCAAAACCCAAGGTTTTGACCTGGAACTCCTGCAATAGCAAACATTTCCTTCTCAAAGCATCAGCCACTTTGTTAGCAGTCCCTTAAATGTGTTTAATTACAAATGTAAAATTCTGCATATACTCTACCCATTTTGCATGTTTCTGATTCATCTTTTCCTGCTGAGTCACAAATTGTAACACATGGTTATCACTGTATAATAAAAATTATTTTGGGATCAAGTAATGCCTCCACTTCTTCAATGCATGTATGATGGCATAAAATTCCTTATCATACGTGGAGTATTTCAGCTTCGCTTCATCCAGCTTCTCGCTGAAATGTGCGACTGGTCTGTCGTCCTGACTTAAGACCGCTCCTATGGCATACCCACTGGCATCACATTTGACTTGAAATGTCTTCTTGAAGTTCGACAACACCAACACTGGTCGTTCCATTATCTTCTGCTTCAACAAATTGAAGCTACTCTCAACCTCTGCTGTCCAATGAAAAGCCTTATGCCTCTTTTTCACTGTGTCCATCATTGTTGCGCTAATCCCACTGAAATTCCTGATGAACTTTTGGTAGAAACTAGCCAAACCATGGAAACTTCTCACCTTGAACACATTTATTGGTGATGGCCAATTCTTGATCACGTCCACCTTCTCTGGGTCCATCCTCAACTCATTCGCTGAAATAACAAAACCCAAATAAATGAGCTTTATCTTCATAAATGAGGACTTTTTCATGTTAATCAACAGCTTCTCCTGCTGTATCTTTCTCATCACAATGGCCAAATGTTTCAAATGTTCTACCTTTGTCTTACTGTAGATCAATATATCATCCAGATATATGACTACAAATTTCCCGATAAATTCCCTCGGGACCTCATTCATCAGTCTCATGAATGTGCTTGGTGCATTTGTCAAGCCAAACGATATGACCAACCATTCGTACAAACCTTCGTTTGTTTTGAATGCTGTCTTCCACTCATCGCCTTCCCTCATGCGAATATGATGATATCCGCTCTTCAGATCAATCTTTGAAAAATAATTTGCCCCACTTAGGCAATCCATCAGATTGTCCATTCACGGCAATGGAAATCTGTACCTGATGGTTATTTAGTTGATCGCTCTTGAGTCGGTACACATCCTCCAGCCTCCATATTTCTTCGGACTAAGAACAGTTGGAACGACACACAGACTCAGGCTTTCTCTAACCAATCCTTTATCCAGCAGATCCTGGACCTGCTTCTTAACTTCCTCATTTTCCTGTGGTGTCAATCTGTACGTAGCTTTATTTGGTAAACTTACGCCTGGTATGAGGTCTATGTGATGACTCACACTTCTCATTGGTGGCAACGAATGGGGTAATTCATCCACTATGATATCAGCGAACTCTTCCAGCAGTTCCTGAACTTCAACTGGTAAATCATCCACTCTTGTGCTAGTCAGAACAATCCTTGGCTTTCTGACCACAAAGAATTGTGGATCTTCATTCTTCTCCATTTCTGTGAGAAGATCCTTCCCACTCATGAGTAGTATGGTGTTGATTACTTCCGGTTTCACTTCTTTATCCTTTATCGAAAGCAGTCTGTGTGTCCTCCCATCCTTTTCCAGTGTATATGTGTTCATTCTCCCATCGTGAATCACATTTCTGTCATATTGCCATGGTCTACCCAGCAATAAATGACCTACGTCCATGGGAATAACATCGCATAAGATCTTATCATTATATCTCCCTATTTTGAATCAACCAAACATTGTTTGGTAACACTCACCTGCTGTCCCTTTTGTAGCCATGAAACTTTGTATGGACTTGGGTGATCAGTTGTTTCCAGCTCCAGTTTCTCCACCATCTCGGTTGAAACGAGATTGTTGGTGCTTCCACTGTCCACAATAACCTTGCATTTCCTATCCGTGGTTGTGCAAGCTGTTCTGAACAGTCTGATCCTTTTCACTGAGCTTTCCACCTCTTTCTTAGTTGTCAAAAGGACTTTATGCATTCCAAGCGATCTTCCGGTGTCTGCATCTTATGAATCAGCATCACGCCTCTGTGCTTCAGTGATGTGAGCTTCTCCTGCATCCTTCTTTTTCTCTGGACACTCATAAGACTTGTGCCCATTCTTCCCACATGTAAAACTTGTGATTACTCCTCCTCTCCCTCTACCACGACCTCTAGTACGAGGAAGAGTATTTGCATCAGCATAATCTCCTCGCTGATCATTCTTTTGTCCTCTCGATTCAACATATGGCTGCCTCTGCTATGAGGTTCCACCTCTCTCAACTTTTCCCTGAGGTTTCTTCCATTCCTCCTTGGGCTTCTGGGTTCTTTCCTAGGCAACTGCTTTGCCTCTGTGCTGACTTCTACCTCGCCCTCGCTGACTTTTCTTACGTCTCAGCTTCTCCTCGGCTTTCAGAGCCATCTGGTAATCATCCTCAACCGTTCTGATGGTCGCCATGCTTAATTCATCCTGAATGTCATATCTCAGACCATTCAGGTATCTGGCAACCTTCTCATCATCGCTCTCCCGATGACCTGCTCGGATATTGATCTTATAAAACTCTTCGGTGTATTCCTTCACCGTCATCAACTTCTATCTCAGGTTCTACATTCGCCTGAACAGTGTGATCTGATAGTCCCTTGGGATGAATTTTTCCTTCATCTTAGCAATCATTCGATCCCATCTTTTAATCTTCGTTTTTCCTTTGGAACGTCTATCTGCTTGTAGCTTGTCCCACCACAATGTTGCATGTCCTTTCAACTTAGTGACAGCATGCCTTACCTTTTTATCCTCTTCAATATCTTCATAATCGAAGTAGGTGTCAAGAGCCCTGATCCAGTCCAACAGCTCTTTTGCATCCAAACATCCTTCATAGACTGGAATATCCATTTTTGTCTTTGAACTCATCCGAGTGATAGCTTTAATTAACCACTCGGTTGATGCATCTTCTGCTGCGACCTTTTCTTCGTGTCTAGCTTCCTCTTCAACCTCGGAATCACTAAGATCCCCTGCACCAACTCCGCGTCTTTGAGCTGTCTCCATCTCCTCGAGTCTTTCTCGTAGATCTCGCATTTGTCTTTCCATATCTGGATTTCCTGCCATCCTACCCCTTCTTCATACATCCCTATCCTTTGGATTAGGCAATTGCCTTTCCCTTCTGGGCGGCATAGTGAAATCTTCTCTTTTTCTCCTCTGTCTGAAATATACAAACATAGACTCACTCTGATACCACTCCGATGCAAGGTGCGTCCGAGCTACCTCCCACGATAACTCCTCGACCTCGCTCACAGGACCTTCTTCCTCTCTCAGCCTAAAGAATGTGAATGTTCTTCTATCTCCCAATTGAAATCTCTACACCCACAGTTCTCATCTCACGATCCTCTTTACTTACTTATCAGAGGATCGAAACTTCACTCTATCATGATCTCGCCCTTCGTTGTACCAAGCGCTCTGGTTTCATAACTCCGATATGTGAGATGTCGAAACACCGAATGCACAATCTCGCCCCCTCGTGAATTCGCTTCTCGCGAGGTTAAATACCTCCTTCCTCGACCTTTGATACGTGAGTTTCCGATATCTGAGATATCGCTACCTTGCAACTTCGCTACTCGCGAGGTCTAACAATTCCTGCATCGACTTCCGATGCCCCGAGGCACCGAAATTCCAATATCTCGTGTTACCTATCACATCATCCTACTATGGCCCACACTGACCACCCAATCATCATAACTTCACCTCTCATGCTCTCATGACCTTTGCGACAAAATCTTCCACTCCTTCTCCTGCAATGGTCCGATAGCCGATCCACGACTAGCTCCGCACTCCTCGTGATCCCAATCGACGGCTCCTGTTCGCCTGAGCTTTGGACCCTTTCTATCCCTGCACTGTAGCCTCCCTACAACTCCAAAAGGTCCAACGCTTCTCTGAATCTCATAGATTCTCCACAGAGAATTTTGATCGTCCAATTCTTCCTTATCAAATCCATAAAATGAGAAGTGTCTCTCCACGAGACGACTTCGCCAACCTGTGATTCTTTCGTTCACCCTGTCCGCATCCCTTCTCTCCACTCTTCCCTTTAACAACTCAAGGCCTATCCTTCCTGAGCTTTCACAACCTCATCCCTTCTAGGAAGAGACTCTTGAATGCACTCCTTGCGGAAAATCTTCAACAACGACTAGGTGGTGAAGCCTTCTCGACTCTGTGCACACCTGCAGCAGCAGTCTTTCACTCCCTTTGCTCAGAATCACAACTCTAAGACTTCTCCTAGCCTACGTACACCTTGCATGGCTCTAGTGCCTAATCTGCACTTCTGAGAACCTATAACAAAAGTTACCTCTACTTGAACCCTTTTGTCAACACACTCCTTGCAATAATTCTCTGGTTCAGGATAGGGAAACAATTGAAACTAACTCCTTGTTCTCACAGACTTCAACTCAACCATGAAATCACATACACACCATATAAAAGAAAATGTATGACAAGAAGCAAACATTCATGAGCATAATATCAAAAATATACAGAGAATAACACAACCATGGAATTGAATCAATGTTTTTTTTATTAATTCAATGTCTATACATGGAGGTTCTTCATACACTTCTCTGCATGCTCTTCTCTTCTCCTTCTCCAGAATAAATCTTACAATGTAGAAAGGAGGGTGTTTATATCTCGTTTCCCTCTCGATCTCTACGCTATCACATCTAGAATTAAATGTTCTATCTACTTGCATTAAATCTATTAAATGCCTCATCTACCTAAGGACGTGAGCTATCCGCTCAAGGTCCATTACAATATACAAAGTGCGCTTCATCAAATCAGCACATTAATGTTTTGCGCAACAGTTTCAAGGTGCAATCCAAAAAGAAATCATGCTGGCTTGTCTAGCTGTCCCCCGTGTTCGTGCTAGCTCACTTGATGTGGGCGATGCTCCTGCATCAAACAAACACTACAGTAGACTCAAAATAGTTACAACAGAGTTGGTTAAATCATGATCTCCTTAAACGACAATAGAACCTGTAGAGTTAACCGAGGTGTGAGAGGGTTCATAACACAAATACCTTTTGCGCTGGAATCAGTGATGGGTATCCGAGATTTTCACGGACGGAGACACTACAAGTAATCAAATCCTGTAAAAATTAGTCTTTATTCAAAAGATAAGTATCCAAGAAAAGTAAATTTCAATAAAACTATAAAAATTAAACCGATGATTCCCTTTTAGAAAGATACTTATCTTGTTGATGCATGGGTTCGAATATTTTCCCCTTCGCCTGCTATCTGTTTAGATGTTTGGGCCAAAGGAGGAGGACGCAGTACCATCTCTGATGGGTCCTCATAACAACAAGGCCCATCATTAGTGACAATAACAAATTTGATAAATGACACCCGTAACTTGAAAATAGTACAAACCTTGCCACAAGATAAAGCAGATGTAATATTATAGACTCATCACACAACATATCAAAACGTTTAAAGATTTAAGTATAATTCAGTTATGAATCGAAATTGTAAGGAATAGAGGTACAAAATCAACAGTAAGAGTAGATTCATCACGTTTTGGTGTTTAAAGGACAAAAATAAATCATCGCCCGTCAAGATTTACATGGCGTCATGACACATAAAATGTTTATGCTACAGGACTCTCAGTAAAATATTACAGATACCCCGGAAACAAGATATGACAATGGTAATAGAAGGACCAACCGAAGGTCAGATAAAGCTATAGGATGATGACTCCATTCATTTAGGGGAAATAGATAAAAGAAATATAACATTCTTCCTACCAAATAGAAAGATCCCACATCGTTGACTATACATAGAGCCAACCTATCTCTCCAAGATATCTTTGAGGAAGAATGATAGAAAGAATAACAAAACAAGATGATATATTTATAGTACGTCTTAGGCATTTTTACAGTGAGAGGCGTATGCTTTGATCAACCCTAACTCCGAAAGGCTCTGTTGGATATTACAGAGGGACACCAAATGCCTAACCAAAAAGGAGTTACCAACAATCTCAGGGAGGAATTGTTTCCCATGATTACAGGGCGATTCTCAAAAATTGATGTAGATAAATTGCCGTAATGAAGGACACGACAGACATAAAGGGAAAACACTACAGAAATTGATAGAATATCAGAACACTTAACTTTTTCCAAAGATCTTCATCTCCTTTTTATTATTTATCTCAGTATTGTGTTAAAGAACTTACCAGGGCATAGGGTCGCGCTGATAGTTACATCATGGAGTAACCTCCTTCACTAACAGTCTTCGCCTCTAAAATGGGGCATGTCGAACCTCTTTGGGAATGCTCAAGAATGAAAAAGAGATAAACCTACCTTAACCCTAATCGACAACTTGTCACCTTGTAGTAAATGTTAGGAGTGTGGAGGATGGATTACCATGTGACAATGGCAGAGTGTTTTGACACTTGGAGTATGGAGCCAACAATTACATAGGGATTCATGGGATGGCCTTTAGTGATTTTGCAGAGCTTTAAATTTTACGACAATAATACTTCTAATACACGTAAAGGAGGTTGATATGGGACACCATCATGACTCGAATTAAACCAATTTTTTGGTTTCCTCTGTGTAAATCCGAGACAACAGACAGAACCTAGCTGTCAACTTTCTGTTGGCCTTTGGATCTCGTACCCTCACTACAATCTGTCGTCAATTCTAAAGAATTTAAAAAATAATTAGAACTTGGTAATTGTGTTAGTTGTCTAGTGTAAGAGAAAACCTTACTCCAGGCATTTCATGATTAAGAATTATTTAAGACTTCCTGCCATAACATCACAGGTGGACTTGTTCGCAAAACTGAATTCTATGTCATTTAAAGTGATTTGGAGCATGTATTGTGAGACTATACTAAGACTCGCCTTAGGTGCACAACCTATAGGTATTCAAGTATAGGTTAAAGGCAGAAGGCAGTTGCCAATTAGTTTTGGGGACCCTTCCTTGTAACCTTCTATTCATGACACGAATAAGAAAATCTTATGGTAAGTAGGGAACAAAGAGTTTATAACAAGGAATTTCTAATAGAATTTTTAATAAAACTTTATTATAGAGTTTCATGATCAAGTCGACAACAAGATGGTACAACTAGGACCCTTATACTACCAAGAAACTATGTAAACATTTTTTTTTGTGTTAACTATGGGGTTTATTACATATGGTATCAGAGAAAAGTTTACAACACTGGGCCTTGAACAGGGCCGCATTAAATTCTTGACATATATTCTACTTATGCAAAACTAATAAACCTTGATTGTTACAAACATAAAACTTTTTATGTTTTGTGTTGATCATGGTAGCTCAAAATGATGCAGAAATCAAAATGGAAGGAAATCAAGAACAGGGACCTCATGGAGATCCAAGACACGGAAGATCTCCTACAGAAGTACTGGAAATAATGAGGAATTGTATTATTGAGCTGGAGGTTTTCAAAGAAGAAAATGAGAAATTGAAGAAAGAACAGTAGGAACAACAAGAGATAAATGAAGTCCTGATGCGCAATATAGTGACCAAGAAAATACCAAAGGAGAAAAACCATGACGAAGAGGTCAGTAAAAGGGCCTCCAAGAAATTTGGGCTAGAAAAAGAAAAAGGAGACAGTTCGTCTAAAGGAACACCTTCAGATGAAGACAAAACTAAAACATACAGAAAAAGAAAACAAGTAGACCACCTTGAAGGAGAATTTAAAAAAATTACACCAGCTACCTTTGATGGAGAATCCGGGACAGGAGAAGAAGTTGAGGCATGGTTGTTAGAAATCAAAAAATACTTCCAAATCTACAATTATTCCAGCAATATGAAGGTCAAATGGCCATCTACAATCAGAAAGGGAAGGCCATCATTTGGTGACAAGACCTGAAATTGGCCAAGGGCCTAAAGGAGAAACAGTTGGAATGGCTTGTCTTTAATAAGTATTTCAAGCAACAGTACCTTTCTTAAAGCTATTATGAAAGAAAAACGAAATTTTTTTATGAGTTACGACTTGGACAGATGACGATGGAGGACCTTATAAATAAATTTCCATAACTACTAAGGTTCGTACCCATCGTCCGGGAGGATAAGGTAAAAATCCACCGGTTCTTAAGTTGTTTACCACATTCCTATGGGGACATAATTGAGTTTGACAACCCCAAATCCTTGAGTGAAGAATTCAGTAAAGTGCGAATGTGCTATGACCAGTATAAACAACTGATAGAGTTTCCCAAATCCTGGAAGGATAAGAAATAAGATCGAATGAAATAGTGGAAGAAGGGATACTAGCCAAATCCTTATCGAGATGCATCAAAAATCTTTCCGAGAAAGGATTTTCACTCCAACCATCCGAGTATGCAAGGCAACGGTAAACCGGTAAATCTGGGGACGAAAAAGTTCAGGGACAACCCTCGCGAACCATTAAAGTGATGGGAATGTGGAGAACCTCATATAAGGAGGAATTGTCGATGTTTAATTTTAGCAAACAGAGCTATTGTTCATAATGGGAAGAATCCTGCATCGAATAAATGAATCCATAGATGGATGGCAAGATGACCACCAGTCCTCTGTGGTAGAAATCAAAGGTAAAATAAATGACACTTGAATTTCTTTTTTAATTGACCCTGGAGCTACGTTAAGTTATATTACTACTGATGTAGTAGAGTCAAATAAACTTAAGAAACTGAAGCACGAAAAATCATGGCTGGTACAACTAGTAACATGAACTAAAAGGAAAGTAGTTGACTTTATTTCTGATTTTGAGTTCAACTTAGATGGTCAAAATATAAGAACAAATATGAACATCCTACCACTAGGATCTTATGATATGATTATCAGGATGGATTGGTTGGAATAGCACAAATAAATACTAGATTGTTATACAAATATACTCAACTATAAAGATGATTTTGGCACTACTAGAACATCCTAAGGTATACCAAAACCTGTATCAGTCAGACAAGTTTCAGCGATGCAACTCAAAAAATGTATGACAAAGGGATATCAATTTTATGCCATCCAAGTAACAAATCTGTTAGAAAAAGAAGATAATCCAAAGTTAGAAGACTTTTCTTTCCTACGTGAATTTAGAGACATGTTTGTGGATGAGATAACATAATTACCTCCTAGAAGGGAAATAGACTTCTCCATAGACCTACTACCTGGTTCAACCCCTATCTCAAAAGCACCTTATCGAATGAGTCTACCAGAACTGACATAATTAAAAATACAATTACAGGAATTGTTGGACAAAGAGTATATCAGACTGAGTGTTTCTGTAAGGTCTCTGTCCCCATAGATCCTTATAAAACACAAGCTAAAATAATGAATAAAAACATATTATATCCTATACAATTTAATCATAACCTATAATCATTTATTATTTAGCATAAATTAGATTTATTAACAACATGTAAATAAGATTACATAACAACCACATAACACCACATATTAATGAGAATACATAAATAAAAATACCTATGTTTGATGCTAAAATACCAATCTTTGGTTGTCTTCTCTACTGCTCTGCCCAAACTCTGCCCAAAACCAAATCTTCCTCCCTGCCAGCTAGGAACAGAGCCTATCCGGCTCCCTAGCTCCGAGATTCTGTGAGGATTCCTGGCCACCGAGCCCAAAACTCCCAGCAACCTGGTGCACCCCTGTAACAATCCACCCAAACTCCAAAACAAGAAAAATATCCAACATAAAATACAGTCCTTCTCTTGCAATAATGATCCTCTCCCAAAATTTCATAATGATCTCTCGAAGGCCTCTGCCCAGTCATATCCTCCTCCCATTCACTGACTCCTGCCCCCCCTTTAATTCCACCCACCTTATCTCTCCATTTAATACCTTATCCCTCCACTCAATGCTTCATCCACCTACATACGTAAAGTTTTGTAATAAGGAATTAAAAGTTATTAAGTATTTAATTATTTATTCTAAACATTAAATGTGTTAATCAATCAATTAATTAATTAATCAAAATATATTAAATAATAATTAATTAATTAATATTATTAATAAATAATCATTATTTAACTAATACACATTAGGATAGTTAATTATTTAATTAATTATACTTGGTAAATCTTAAGCAATCATTTAACTAGGGTTGTTACATACACCCACCCTTCAGGAAACTTCATCCCGAAGTTAAAGTATTTTATGATACAAGGGAAAAGAAACATGGTTCACACATTTATAACAAATAATCGTCATTATTAGTAAGTAAGCCAAGAAACTCATTCATACTAGTGTACATGCACAAGAAATACATGTGTAGCTAGTACATACAAGTCTCTTTCATGTACTAATATCAATAACTATCATCTCTATAGTAATTTCCTCATGCATCCAATCCATTCAACAAGACTGTTCATTTTATAAAAGACAATAAACTAATCAAATGTTTGTGAAATCCTTTAATTACTATTATCTAGCTCAACAATGTTATTTAGACAATTGTAGTTTAGTTACATAATTATGAATATTCATATATATACACATTTGTTTTTTAGAAGGAAAAACAATAAATTCCCCGATAAGAAAAATCTCCATACACTATCAACTATTTCTACTCATCCTTCCTCCCTAACTTACTTCCATCTTCCATTCCTATCCTTCCTCTGTTGGACTATCTTGGAGAATCAACTATATTGACCTAACTCCAAATAGAACCCATAAGCGGAAGTGTCACTACCTTGAACAAGCTTCCCCAGCAGGAAACTGACAGTCATCATCACACGTCTAGGGGAGCATGAGTTAACATCATCATTTGATGACTTCAAGTTTCAGAGGATACACGATGGGAAATTCCTCCGCCCATCCTAATCATAACTAGGGTCTACACCCTATAACGGAATTTACAGTGGCACCGTGTTGCAGTCATCACCAGGGTCCATCGTCTATTCAGTTTATAACTAGGGTCATCGTCTATTCAGTTTTGGGCAGTCTCACCACCTGAAATCCTGCACTGCTCCACATATCATAGCAATGCATCCAAACCAATATAATTTCACATACAAAGATTCATACCATAATGTTTCTCGGCTAGTGGTCATGAAATCCACTTTCATCATCATTATCCCTTGGCTATTTCATAGCCCATAACCTACAGATTAGTCTGTAACACAAACTCATACATTTCTATGCATTGTCTTCATGTAATTGCATGCAATCATAGTTTCAATTCGGTATCCATGTACCAACAACTTTAACATCAAAATTTTCAAGTTATAAATAGATCTCATAATATCCCATAATTCAATTAACAACACCCATTCATAAAATTATCATTTACATAACAGATTGCATCATATCCAACATCATTCAAATAGCATTTAAATCTTCATAGGATTCTCATTCACACAATATGTCACTTGATATCCATCATCATAAATAACATTGAAACATTCATAAAATTTACATTCACATAGTAGATCGCATCATAACCATCATTATCCAAATACATTTAAACATTAATAAAGATTCATACGTCTTAAAAGTTCAAGTGTATCATTTAATAGTTTCACTGTGAATAGAAAATAAAGGTGTTTAGGCATCAGGTAATCCTGGCTGTCTAAGTCAAAAGGTGGTGTTACATACACCCAACCTTCGAGAAACATATTTTCGAGGTGGTCAAAAAAATTGAGGGATAGTCTCGTCGTAGTGTCTTGGCATCTTCCCAAGTAGCAGATCCTGGACTATACTTGTCCCATTGGACCTTAACTTGGTCTACTCGACAGTTCCTGATTTGTTGGACTCTATAGTCCAATATGTGTAATGGTTCTACAATGAGATTTCCCATGTCTGATACCTGCAATTCCTTCCAAATTAGTTTATGTGATTCATCAGCAACATAATGACGTAAAACAGATACATGATAAAAATTATGAGTTTTATGCAAGTGGGGTGGCAGTACGAGACGATAGGCAATGGGTCCAATTTTCTCTTGGATTATGAATGGTCCTATAAATCGAGGTGAAAAATTTGTCCCCTTCACGAACCATATGGTACTCTTATTAGGCCTAATATGAATGAAAACATGATCTCCTACTTTATAACTTCGATTAGTCCTGTGTGCATCCGCATAACTTTTCTATCTATCCTGTGTGTTAGAAAAACAGGACCGCGGAGCAATAAAATAAAACAAATGCAGAAACAAAACATAGAAGACACACAATACAAGAGAGACACAGATTTACGTGGTTCACCCAGTGTGGGCTACGTCCACTAGAGAAATTTCCAGGTCCTTCCTTTATTGTTATCCAACAAATGAAGGGATACAACCTACAACAAAACCCGCTGTAACTTCTTCTTCTTTCTCTCACAGTCTCCTCTCTCAGAATGCAATATTCACCATCGTCCATAGCCGTAATACATTTCCCTCATAAAAGAGGGTTTCCTTCTAGGGAAAAAAACCCTAACATAATCTCTACCGTTAGATCTGCGAACTTATAATGAATGGTCCAGATTTACAATGAAATTACAATATACTTTTACAAGGCAATTTTTGCTTCAGGGGCTTCTCCCCC
>JASDQU010753202.1:37315-63324 GCA_032191745.1 Picea mariana | reverse complement strand
TTTTGGCGCACGATAGCCCGTTGGAAAGGTATATCTGGGGAATACACATTCTGACAGTGACGAGCCCTAAAAAATATTGTTTAGGGCCTCAAAACGACCCCGCAAGTCAGGGACCCAAAAACTAGGGGAAAAACTACCAAACTGGAAAACTGCCAAAATGACCCAGTTGGAATAGGTGGGAGGCCATAGACATACATCTAGATCAATCCTCCCCCATTAGGAAGAAATGGTGTACATTGCGTTTAATTCCCCCATCAGATGAGGAAATTTCTATTGAATTTGGCCCCGGGTGAGCAACTTGCCTTGGTGGAGGAGCTACCCTTCTTTGAAAACTCGATAAAGTTGGATCCTTTGTTGGTGAGTGTCCTTGATCTAGTTTTCCACAATATGATCACTGGAAGGCTATGGATTTGGTGAGATTGGTGTCCAGCAGTGACCATAGGCTTGACCAGAATGTGCTGAGAAATCGATTGTCCCGATCTGAGACAATGGTTTATGGGATTCCAAAATGTACCTAGACTTGTTCAAAGAAGAGCTTGGTAGTGGCCTCTATTATGATTCTCTTCTTGTAGGCAGCCAAAATCTCCATCTTATAAAAGCGATCCACAACCACAAAAACACAATCATTTCCCCGCTTGGCGGACGGGATGCCCGACATCTAGTCCATTGAGATCAATTCCCATTACCTGTCAAGAGTAGGAAGAGGGATGTACAAGACCTGTTTCTTAGTGGTTGGTTTGGCAATCACTTAGGCAGTGCAGGACCTAATATACTTGCTGACCTCTTGTCTAAGTTTTGGCCAATAGAAATGTTTTTGCAACATTGCCACTATCTTTTCGACGCCAAAGTGTCCTGCCACCCAACTATAGTGGGCTTCCCAGATCATCCTTGCTCACTCACTTGATGGAACATAGATATGGCCCAGATGTTACAACGACACATCCTAAATATGGAAATTAGGGACAACTGCATTTGCGCCCAAGATTTGGTAGGTGGTGGAAAAGTCTGGGTCTGTCTCGTAGATTTGGGGCCATCCATAGGTCTCATGGCCACAAGAGTCTAGCACCATGGTGAGTGTTGTGACTAGAGGTCTATTGAGGAAATCAACGATGTAGTTGGTGATTCTCGTTTTATACTTGATGTTGAGGTGGAATTGCTGCAAGAATGTGGAAAAAATTTGATGGCGGTCATTTTGTAATTTTCCTTGTGTCTAAATGAACTGCAATGGCTTATGATCAGTGTGGATGACTGTCTCCTTCCCAAAAATGTAATGTCTCCACTGGCGACAGACTTGCAAAATGGAGTACATTTATTTGTCGTAAGTAGGGTACTTACAGACAACATCTGATAGTGTCTCACTATGGTAGTCCACGGGGTAGTCATGTTGAGTGAGAACAACACCCACATCATAGTCTGAAGCATCTGTCTCAATCTCAAAGGGATGTTGCAGGTCCAGTAGTGAAAGTATTTTGAGCACAAGCGCTGCTTCAAATCATCAAACTCTTATTGTTGGGACCGAACCCACACAATTTTTGCCTTACCACCACCCTTGGTTACTTGGTTGAGGGCCCATGCAATATGGGAGAATCCCAACACAAACCTGTGGTAGAAATTGGCAAGTCCCAAGAAGCTTCAAAGCTCAGTGAGTGTGGTTGGGGTTGACCAGTCATGGATGAATTGGATTTTGGATGGATCCACATGTACGCCATGATGATCAACAATGTATCCCAGGCAATGAACCATTTCCATGCCGAAAGAGCATTTTTCCAAGTTGGCGTAGAGATGGTGCTATCACAGGGTGTGCAGAACCTGTTGAATATGTTGCAAGTGTTCTACCCAAGTCTTGTTGTAAATGAGGATGTCATCCAGATACACCACTACAAAATTATTGGTGAATGGTCACATGATATCTTCCATCATCCTCATGAAAGTGGCTAGAGAATTTTTCAAATGAAAGGGCATGACCAACCATTCAAAAAGACATTCCTTTGAATTGAAGGTGGTCTTCCATACATCTGTCTACTCTATCGGGACCTAATGGTAGCCAGACTTTAGATCAATATTACTGAAGTATTTGGCCCCCGTGAGTTGATCAAGGAGGTCATCAATTTCGGGAATCAAGTACCAGTTTTTGACAGTGATTTTATTTAGTGCCCGATAATCAATCCACAGTCACCAGGTTGCATTTTTTGTTTGTACCAACATGATTGGGCTCTCGCAAGGTGATGAGATGGGATGGATGTGCCCCTTGTGGAGCATTTTTTGGATCTATCGCTTGATCTCCTCATTCTCTAAAAGAGAGCGATGGTAGACTGGCCCATTGGGAAGTGGTGCGTCGAGGGTCAGATCGATGGGGTGCTTGACCTGACAGTGCAAAGGTACCCCGATAGGTGAGGAAAAGATATCTGAGTATTCTTCCACGACCTTATCCACTTGTTTCTACTATGTGGAGAGGTCTACCGCGGAGACCCTGGATGTGGTTGTGATCTTTCGCTCATTCTGAGAGCGAATCACAAAGAAGACAAACTTCCCTGTTTGAGAGATGACCTTTCTTCATTGCTTGGTAGAGATCAAGAAAATAACATGGGGTGGGACTGCCTCGGGTATCCTATACAATTTCTTGCTCAAAGTAATAATAACTATACGAGGCCTAGACTCATATACAACATGACGTTTCCATAAATATGGTTGGACCAAGATAACATTACAAACTTTGAGAGGGGAAACATCACATAACACCTCGTCTTTGAAGGGCTTGATGTCGTATGACAAGCGACATTGTTGGCTGACATGGATGTCGCTTCCTTGGTGGAGCCATCCGATGGTGTAGGGTTGCAGGTGCAAAATTTTCGGTAGGGCGAGTCGCATGACAACCTTTGTTGAGATGAGTTTCTTCTTTCTACCGCTATCAATGATAAAGTGCAATGAGGTAGACCTCACCCACATATGTGAATGAAAAAAGCGCTCACCTTCCTCTGGCTCATCTAGCTCATCGGGATGGAGCTTGGTGGTAGCAACGGTAGCACTGGGTTCTACATCGATGATCTGTCTCCCCCTTTCTAGTTCTGACTCAGAGTCGGAACCCGCATATGATTTAGATGCTTTCCCCCTAGCCATCAATGACTGCTTCGAGCGAAAATCAACAATGTTATGTTAGGGGCTCTTATGGAAGTCACACCACTTCCCAATATCTTTCTTTATCTTTTCAGTGTCCTTCTTTTCTTGTGGCTTGGACTGGTTTTCCTAAGGTTGTCCATCTTTTATCTATCCTTTGTTCTCCGGGTTGGGGCTACCCTTTCCTAGATTTTGTTGTGAGGGGTTCCAAGGCCCAAATTGTTGCGTCTTTTGTTTGAGGTTCTACTCAATTTTGATGGCATATCGGTAGGTTGCGCCCAAGGATGAGATGTCCAGAAACTCCATTTCATCCTGAATGTATCTTTGTAGACTGTTGTGATACTTGAGCACCATATGTCACTCAAAATATTTGATACCCATCTTGGTGCGCAAGGTATGGAATATATTTCTAAACTCAGACACTGCTTGGTCTCTTTCCTGTCGCAACGTCATCCATTTTGTGTATAGGTCATCATAACTTCCAACAGGGTAGTATTGTTCCTTAATAACATCCCGAAAGGACACCCAGGTTACTGTGACTATAAATAATGAGGGTTTCTCTATTTCCTTTTGCTCACAGAAAGTTTCCCACCAATATTTGACATGGGGGATGACTTTGAGGAGCGCAAAAGTAATATTTTCTCTATTCGAGAAGTTATGGACAAAGACATACTCTTTTAGTAGATTCAAACTTTTTTCTACCGTATCTGTTAATATCTGACTTTCAAATATAGGAATATCAAAGTTGATTTGTACCTTGAAGGGGGAAACACCTCCGTTTAAGGAAGATGCGTCACTTGTTGGTAGGCGCCGAAGGATTTTCACAAAACTATCCATCATCTCGTTCCTCTGTTGAGTGAGGGATTCCTCGAGCAACATTTTGAGGGAATCTCTTGTCCCATCATATTTCTTTTCTTCGTCCATGAGAGGTCATTTGGGCGTGTGAGAGATTTTTTCCTCAAGAGAAACAAGCTCGAGACCCAATTCTTTGTACCCTGACCTCGGTGGGGACATGCATTAAGAATGACAAGGAGAAGACCTCTCTGATACAGCTGATCCAAAATATATTTGCAGAACGAAATGAATAGAGATTATTATCAAAATATGCTTAACACAGAATAACAAATATACAGTAAAACTAGTTTCTCTTCAATAAGGAAATAAATTGAAACTGTAAAATGCAGCGAAGACAAGATTTCTAGAATGGTGGAGGCTTATCTCCGAGAAGAGATGTGATGGATGTGCTCATTCACAAGAAGATGATTGTAATGAGGCTTTGAAGGCATTTTTACAATAAACAGGAATGGAAAAAACCCTAGACATCCAAAAAACCTAACCCTAGGAGATGAAGCGCCAAAATTCATGTGGGCCCTGTTTGGGTAAGTTAGTACATCAACTTCCTAGGGTCATAAATTTTCCATACGATCTGCATTTTACACGCACAATAGCCCATTGAAAAGGTCTATCTGAGGAATATACATTTTTTTGGAAGGGTATATCCTGAACCGGTTGGAGGATGTATTGGATCTTCCCAATGAATCGGGTGGCTTTGTCAACTTCAGTTGGAGCAGGAGATGAGTCGATTAAGGTGACCGCAAGGGGTAGTGCAACATATATGGAACCCAATGGTTGGAATCCCAACCCCACCTGAAAGGGGTTGTGGATGGTTGAGATATGCAGGGCTCGGTTTTAGCTATGTTGAACATAGGGAGACTCTCAGCCCATGTTCGAGGGTGCTTGGAATTATACATATACAGGATATCCACGATCATTCGATTTACAACCTCGGTTTGGCCATCTGTATGGGAGTGGAAGGTCATGGATTTGGTGAGATTTGTTTCCAGTAGTGACCAGAGGCTTGACTAGAATGTGTTGAGAGATCGACTGTCCCAATCTGAGAAAATGGTTTGTGGGATTCAAAAATGCACCCAGACTTGTTCAAAGAAGATCTTGGAGGTGGCCTCTATTGTGATGCTCTTCTTGTAGGCGGCCATAATCTCCATCTTAAAAAAGTGATCCACAACCACAAAAACAAATTCATTTCTCTGCTTGGGTGATGGGAGGCCCAACATGTAGTCCATTGAGATTGATTCCCATGGCCTTTCAGGAGTAGGCAGAGGGGTGTACAGGCTCTGTTTCTTAGTGGTCAGCTTGGTAATCACACAGGCAGTGTAGGACTTGATATACTTGTTGACCTCATGTCTAATATTTGGCCAGTAGAAATGTTTCTACAACATTGCACTGTCTTTTCGACATTGAAGTTTTCTGCCACCAGACTAGAGTGGGTTTGCTAGATCAGCTTCGCTCGCCTGCTTGATGGAACGAAAATATGGCCTAGATGGCACAACAACCCATCCTAAAGATGGAAATTAGCGAAAACTACGTTTGCGCCCAATATTTGGTAGGTGGTGGTGAATTATGGGTTGGTCTCATAGAGTTGGGGACATCCAAAGGTCTCATGGTCGCAAGAGTCTAGCACCGTGGTGAGTGTCATGACTGGCAATCTGCTGAAGCAATCAGTGATGTGGTTGGTGCTTCCCATTTTATACTTGATGTTGATATAGAATTGTTGAAATTACGTGGACCACTTCTGATGGTGGTCATTATGAAATTTTCTTTGTGTCTACATGAATGTCTCCTTCCCAAGAAGTAATTTCTCCACTAGCGGCAGGCTTGCAGACACAAGGAAAATTGCAGACACAAGGAAAATTGGAAGCAAGCTTGTTGCTAGTATGTGGACCACTTCTGATGGCGGTCATGGAGGTCATGATCAATGTGGATGAATGTCTCCTTCCCAAGAATGTAATTTCTCCACTGGCGACAGACTTGCACAATGCAATACATTTATTTGTCATAAGTAGGGTACTTACGAACAACATCTGATAGTGTATCATTATAGGCCACAGGATGGTCGTGATGAGTGAGAATGATGCCCAAAACATAGTTTGAAGCATCTGTCTCGATCTCAAAGGGTTATTGCAAGTCTGGTAGTGAAATTACTAGGGATGAGCATAAGCGCTGTTTCAAATCATTGAACTATTTTTGTTGGGACCGGCCCCACACAAATTTCACCTTACCACCACCCTTGGTTACTTTGCTGAGAGCCCATGCAATATGGGATAATCCTAACATAAACCTCCAGTAGAAATTGGCAAGGCTTAAGAAGCTTCGAAGCTAATTGAGTGTGGTTGGGGCTGACCAGTCACGAATGACATGGATTTTGGTTGGATCCACATGTACCCCATGCTTATCAACAATGTAGTCTATATAATGAACCATGTCCATGATCATTTTTCCAAGTTGGCATAGAGCTGGTGTTGCTGTAGGGTGTGCAAAACCTGTTGAATATGTTGCAAGTGTTCTACCTAAGTATTTTTGTAAATGAGGATGTCATCCAGATACACAACTACAAAAGTATTAGTGAATGGTCACAGGATATCGTCCATCATCCTCGTGAAAGTGGCTAGAGCATTTTTCAAACCAAAGGGCATGACCAAGCATTCAAAAATACCTTTGTTTAACTTGAAGTCGGTCTTCCATACATTTGTGTGCTCTATCAGGACCTGGTGGTACCCAGACTTTAGATCAATATTACTAAAGTATTTGGCCACTATGATATGATCAAGGAGGTCATCGATTCGAGGAATCAGGTATCGGTTTTTTACTGTGATTTTATTCAGGGCACGGTAATCAATGTAGAGTCGCCATGTTCCGTCTTTCTTTTGTACTAGCACGATTTTTCTCCCGCAAGGTGATGAGATGGGATGGATGTGCTCCTTGTGGAGAATTTATTGGATCTATTTCTTGATCTCCTCATTCTCTAACAAAGAGCAGTGGTAGAATGGCCCATTGGGAAGCAATGCATTGTGGGTTAGATCGATGGGGTTCTTGACCTGACAGTGCAGAGGTACCCCGATAGGTGAGGAGAACATATTTAAGTATTTTTCCATGACCTTATCCACTTGATTTTTCTATGTGGAGAGGTTAGTCACAAAGACCCTGGATGTGGTTGTGATATTTCACTCATTATGAGAGAGAATCATGAAGAAGACAAAATTCCCTGTTTGAGAGATGACCTTTATGCATTACTTGGCAGAGTTCAAGGAAATAACACTGGGTGGGACTGCCTTGGGTATCCTATACAATTTTTTGTTCAAAGTAATAATAACACTGCAAGGCATAGACTCATATATAGAATGACATTTCCATAAATATTATTGGCCCAAAAGAACATTACAAAGTTCGAGAGGGGAAACATCACATAATACCCCATCTTTGAAGGGCTTGATGTTGTATGATAGGTGACATTGTTGGATGACGCAGATGTCTGTAGGGATGCGGGTGCAGCATTGTCGGTAGGGCAAGTCGCTTGAAAACCTCTACTGACATGAGGTTCTTCTGGCTACTGCTATCAATGATGAAGTGCAACAGGGTACCCTTCACCCACATCTATGAATGAAAAAGGTGCTTACCTTCCTTTGGCTCATCTGGTTCACCAGGCTAGAGCTTGGTGGTAGCAATGGTAGAATTGGGTTATGTGTCTATGATTAATATCCCCCTTTATTTTTCTGACTCAGAGTCCTAACCCGCATTTGATTCAGAATATTTCATCTCAACCACCAGCGACTGCTTCAAGCAGCAATCAACAATGTTATTCCACAGGCTCTTATGGAAGTCACACCACTTTCCGGTATATTTCTTTGTCTTTTCAGTGTCCTTCTTTTCTTGCAGTCTGGACTGGTTGTCTTGAGGTTGTCCATCTTTTATCTGTACTTTGTTTTGTGGGTTGGGACGACCCTTTCCTAGCTTTTGCTGTGAGGGGTTCGCAGGCCCAAATTTTCGCGTCTTTTTTTTATCTTCTATTCAATTCTGGCGACATATCGGTAGGTTGTGCCCAAGGATGAGATGTCCAAAAATGCCATTTCTTCCTGGATTTATCTATGCAGACCACCACAATAATTGAGCACCAAATTTCACTCAGAATATTTAATAACCATCTTTGTGCGCAAGGTATGGAAGGTATTTGTGAACTCGAGCACCGCTTTGTCTCTCTCCTACCAGAGCATGGTCCATTTTGTGTATTGGTCGTCATAACTTCCAACCAGGTAGTATTTTTCCTTAATAGAATCCCTGAAGGACTCCCAGGTGACTGCAACTGTAAATAAGGAGGGTTCTTTTGTTTCCTTTTGCTCACAATTTTTTTCCCACCAATCTTTGACACGGGGGACGGATTTGAGGAGTGCAAAAGTAACCTTTTCTCTATTCAAGAAGCTATGGACAGAGAAATACCCTTCTAGTAGATTCATCCATTTGTCTACCATATCTGATTCTATCTGACCTTAAAATATAATAATATTGAAGTTTATTTGTACCTTGAAGGGGGTGCTGCCTCTGTTTGAAGAAGATGTGTTTCATGTTGGTAGTCATCGAAGGATTTGCACAAAGATATCCATCATCTCGTTCCTCTGTTAAGAGAGGGATTCCTCGAGCAACATTTTGAAGGGACATCCTATCCCATCATCTTTATTTTCTTCTTCCATGATAGGTCATTTGGGTGTGCAAGATTTTTTTTCCTCAAGAGAAACAAGCTCGAGACCCAATTCTTTGTACCTTGACCTCATTGGGGAGATGCATTAAGAATGATAAGGAGAAGACCAATATGATACCACTGATTCAGATTATATTTGAAGAACAAAATGAATACATATTATTATCAAAAGATTCTTAACACAGAATAACAGATATATAGTAAAATTGGTTTCTATTCAATAAGGAAATAAGTTGAAACTATAAAATGCAGCGGAAATAAGCTTGCTAGAATGGTGGTGTCTTATCTCTGAGAAGAGATGTGATGGTTGTGCTCATTCGCAAGAAGATGATTACAATGAGGATTCAAAGGCATTTTTACAATAAACAAGAATTTCAAAAACCCTAGACATCCAAAAAACCTAACCCTAGGAGATGAAGCGCCAAAAGTCATGTGGGCCGCGTTTGGATAAGTTAGTACATCAACTTCTCGGGGTCGTAACTTTTGCATACGATATTCGTTTTAGGCACACGATAGCCCATTGGAAAGGTCTATCTGAGGACTACACATAGTTTTTTTATTCATCAAACTTCATTTTGATGGTGGAAAGCCCTAAAAAACGTTGTTTAGGGCCTCAAAACGGCCCTACAAGTCAAGGACCCGAAAACTAGGGAAAAAACTACTATACTAGAAAACTGCCAAAATGAGCCAGTTGGAATAGGTGGGAGGCCACTAACATCCATCTGGATCATAGGTAGGTGATAATGAGAGTTCCTTGCTCTCTTATTTATACTTTCCAAGTGCCTTCCTATAGAAGTTTTCTTGTAACTGTTTTAGTCCTTTCTCCACCTTTTAGGGATAACCACTCTCTTGTTGCAACTAACAGTTTCTTAATTAGTAAAATCATAACTTCTTTACCCTTAACTACTTTCTTGTTGAAACCACTTTATTATTTAAATAATTTCTCTTTGCAACACCTTTGACCACTTTATTATTTAAATAAATTCTCTTTTCAACCACTTTATTACTTTGACCACTTTGACATAATTAGCAAACTCACAAATTCTTGTTGCAACTAATTTATTTTTAATTATTTTCTTAATGCAACAACTTTACCCATGATTAACTCCTAGTTAAAACCACTTTGAATAGTAAAACTCTTCTAGGAGCTTCTAGAATCATTGAGATCTTTGACCTTCTAGGGGCTTCTAGATAACTCATGAGGGTTTTCTAACTTCACTAAGCCATATCTCCTCAACCGCTAGCAACTACATGACGTACCACATATCATCGGAAATGGAATGACATGTACTATCCATATAGAATAGTCTTACCTACATATTTACTGATCTTCATTCCTTTATACCTCAAACAAACTTGAGTTCCATACTCATACCTTTGTGCTACCCAAATTCACTACCAGATTTCTCCAAGGGTTGTTATTAATCTATAAGGGTTGACATTAATCTATAAGGGTTGACATCGATGTACAATATCACTCTCCAAGGGTTGAAATCAATGACAGCCAACTATCCAAACCAACTTTCCATCAACCTAAACCAATTATCCAACAATCTCCCCCTTTGGCATTGGTGGAAACACTTAATCATGGCAATACTCATGCTCATGCTCCCTATGATCAATGCTCCTCATCATTTTTTATGTATCTCCCCTTTTGACATTAATGGAAAAGGGTATCTCTCTTTGGGGCTTCTCCCTCTTACTTAACTCTCCTTGGGGTTGCTCCCTCTGTTTGCATTGTCCTTTGGGATGCTCCCCTTGTCTAATTCCTTTTATCTTTCTCTTTGTTTCTAAGCCTCTGATTACTCTCTCTCCCTTCATATAAATAATCTCTCCCCCTTTGATAAAGGTTATCACTATGATGAAATGTTGATGACATGGATGCCAATGCTCCCTCCATGATCATCTCTATCATATCTCCTCCTAGAATCATATCTTTGCTCTTGCCTCTCTATTTGACAACTTTTCTGAATGATCTTTCTACTTGTGTTCCTGATTTTGTTTCTCTTCCTTTGAATTCTCTGAAAGATGTTGTGTAGAACAATTGTAGGTATTATTGTACCTTCTTCCTTTTGGATTTTTTATGCATTGGTGCTTCCTTGTGTAATCAAATGACATATATAAAAAAATTCAATAATAAGCATTAAAATATCCATGTATTATTATCATCCATTTTGATAATATTCCTTTATCTCTGAACCACTCTCTGAACCATTCTCTGAACAAATACATGAATCCAATCTATGAATCCATGCTCTTATCCACTGTTATATATCTATCCAAACCTGCTACTCAATGGTCCACAATGTTGACTCATATGTCGTTGTAGAAAGACTACTCTGAATCAAATATGTCTATTGATCTAATCTATTTGTACAACAAACTCTACATTTATGGAACAACCTGTACTGAAGATATAAAATTATTCCTGTGCAACTGCCAACTGACAGTTGTGTGGGAATACTCAAAGGGGTACAGATGAAACTAGATGGTGTTTTGATGTACACATGAGAGAAACACTTAAGAACAAAAATGCATGATAAAGTTTCTTCATTGAAAAATGAGTGTAACAACGCTTCAAATCAATGAAAACAAACTCATTCTTTTATAGTTTTTTTCAAAAATGAAAACAATGCACTTTTGATTGTATGCAAGATCTTAAAACACTTTGCAATTTAGAACAATGTGTGAGAAAACTTTTCAAATTGGATTTCTTTTCTTTTATTAAGGCTACTGAAATGAAATCTTTTTTCTAATAAAAAGAGTAAATTCAAGAAGAATATGCCTATAATGAACTTTTCTTTTCAAAATGAAATTACGAAAGGCAAGGCAGGAAGTTCAAAAGCATACACTCTTATACTTTAATTTTGTATCAAACAAGAAAACAAGAAGGTACAAGGGGAGAAAGATTTCAAAAAGATGACTAAGAACCTAATGAGCCACTATACTAATAGGAAACATAGTGTAAGAAACACTCAACTAATCTTTCTCAAACCCTAAGCCATTAAAATAACTAAAAACAAGTTTGAACAAACACAAAAGTTGACAAAAATATTTAAGTTTTTCTTACAATATTGGAAACAAAGAAACAAATTTCTGGAACCAAACAACACTTCTATAGAGTCACAAAAATACCCACAAAGATCTCATAGCACGACCACTCTGACTTCAACAGGTTGAGAATAGTAAAAAACCTTCTTCAAAACATGTATGCGACTGTGTAGTACACAAGTTGCGTATGTACGTGACTTATATGAAGGAAACCAACGTACACCATTAAAAATCCCCTCAACAAGAGAGAAAAGAAACTGAAAGACTCATGTAAGATTGTACAGACTCAGTGAGTGTTGGAAATAGTATTAGAATACATAAAAAGTTTCAATAGAAATGAAAAAAGGAAAACACTCTTAATGACCCAAAAATGAGAATGCCCAGTGGAGTCGCCAATTCTATTATGGAAATTTATGTCCTACGGTTTTTGGGTTAGAACCACAACAGAGAAGAACCCAAGAAAACTTATCTCAGACTCTAATTAGACAATCAATTAGAAATAATCACCTATAATAAATAGCTTTCAAAAAAAGGGAAGGAGAACACACCTGGAATCCTACGTTTGAAGTACATCTCACTTGGTGTCTTTCTCTATGGAGTTCCTTCACATGAACCCTCTAAAATTCCTGTAGAAAAAGAAGTATGCAACTGCAAGAAAGTAATTATCCGCTAACTAACTGAATATAACCAATTCAAATTAGATGTCAGATTCAAGAAAATATACATGTATTCTTATATAAAATATAAATAAACACAAAATATGGGTGAGGATGAGAGATCCTTTTATTAATGACAACAAAAGGGATTGGTTACAACTTGTAACCATTATGGCACGATCCTAGAACTAGGATCCAATTTCATCCACCCAAGGCTGAAGATGTATAGGAGTTCCTCCAACACTCTACAATATAGCAGGTCCAAGGAAGATAAAAGTGTTCTTCCTAACAAGATAAGGAGAATGTAAATTTTTGAAATGAGGGTTTCCATGCAGAGGGGACAACTCAAATAATAGGGAAATAGGGCACTTGCAGGACAATCTTCAAAATTCCAGTATAAGAATGCATTTCTTGACTATTTTTTTCCTCCACCCCAAGGCTCTTTTTTATAGTGTGTTTTGATGGTTGGAATCATTATGTATGGGACTTAGGAAGTTATGGAATGAAAAATCCCATAAAATCCTCCCAAAATGTTAGGATTATATTTTTTGAGCCAAAATTAACATGTATGTGGGCTGCTAACAGGAAAACCACATAATTACACGAGTTTCTTTAAAGAAAGTTGTGTACACTTTGGTAAATGGGGGTTTTAAATAAGTTTTTGAGGAGGAGAAAGGGTATTTAAGTCCTACAAGCAGGAAAAAAGATGTAGCATAGTACAATGAGTCATCATCTGCATGTATAATGGAAATGATGCTACAAAAAGGATCCTGATCAATAACCAGTGCAAGATCAACTCAGTGAGTTAACTTCAGATACAAGTGAACATGAAGATAAAGTTGTGCATGATCAAGTTCAACGTTCTATTTTCAAGAAAATCATTAGAACCTGGGAATAAATCAAAAACAATAATCACAAAAATGGTATTGGATATGAAAAGGAAGTCACCTTTGATATTCTGGATTATACCAAACCGATCTAGTTCTAGAGTGATGGATTGCTACAAGAAGGTTCATTTTCACTTGCTCCAATTCAAGAGTAGATTTTGAAATGCCAACATTTCCATCTAGATGGTTACATGGAAGATCAATGCTTCAATCTTCATCCTTCTGATATTCCAAAAAGCACAATCATGCTTCATGTTGAAACATATATATTTTTCTAAACTTAAGACTTAAATAAGTTTCATTCTTATTTAAATAAGGATAAACGCACACTTAGATACCACCGTTGATAAAGTCTTTTGATTAATCCAGCGATCTAAAATCCTTAAAAGTTATGGAGCCACCCTTTCGTTAAAATGTCAAATCGCTAAGGACATCCTTCAAAGTGTGGGATTTCAGGGTTTCACGATACTAACAGTCAGACATGTAAAGAACCCCAAAATCCCGATATGCGAATTCGCGAAACTATCTTAAGTTAACCGAGTTAATTAAACTAATAAAAATGATTAACGATAATTAAACCTTATCATAACTTTGTGTTTCAAGAATCCTGCCTCAAATGACAACTTTAAATCTCGATACCCGAAGTCGCGAAACCCTTAATTAATAGCGATTATTCAAAAAAAAAAGTTAAACATGATTAATATTAATTAATTAATCACGATTTCACGAGTCGGGGATCATAGATTGAACTAAAATAAGATAACTTGGGACCCAAAACCCCGAAATGGATTAAGGTTAAACATAATTAATTAAAAATATAAACTCGATTTATTAACAAAATAAATCATTCTTATCTAACCATTGAGTTAGCCTAGGGAAATGATCTCAAATAAGATCATGCTTTAACGAAAAAATATTTTTATTAAAATAATTAAACGCATTGTCAATGAAGGTATATGCAAATAGACACGTTTAAGGCAAGAAAGGTTTTTCACTTTTAATTACATTCACATTTTGGCAGAACTTGCTTAGCAAGACACTCAATCCTGTGCATTTTCTGTGAAAAATAATAGGTTTCTGAGAACTGCTACCATGCTTCCACGAAAAGTAATTAAAGAAACTGGTGAAAGTTCAGGCCAGAGCTCAGAGGTTATCTCCGACACCTATCCCAGAAGCATAGACACAGTCAAAACCTGGACGCATGTATTCAACATCCTACAATATGAACCGGTAAACTACCTGTATGATTCAAGCGACAATGAAAATGAAGACTTACCTATCAAATACAAGATTGTAGATCAGTCAGAGCTACATAAGGTAGAAATAAGGTCGAGGCTTTTACCCTACAATGATATGATTGGATGGGCACTAGAGCATGTGGATATCCCAACCAGAACTATATTCAATTCTCAGAAGGTAGCTCTGGGGTATTTTCGACCAGAACACATACAGGTGATGTAGAAGCTGTCTTCAACACCAAACTTCATTTACAATGCCAATTTCCTAGTGAATTTTAACAAGAAGGAGTGTGATCAATATGGAAAAATCCTTTCTGATTTAATCAAGGACTGGTATTCATGCCCCGAAAAGTTCAGAGTCGACTCTCCGGACATATACTCAATCTCATCGCTAGAACCACAGTTCATGTATATATCCATGATGATCTATAGACTCTATGGAAAATACAACACAACCCATTTCTTTCTACCATGGGTACCCATTATACACACAATAGCAGAAGGGTATTCTTTCGACTGGGCCAAGTTATTGTCAGACAGTCTGGCTAGTGAAATTGCAGAATAAAAGACACTAAAGTCCAAGGGTAAATCAACTTCATTCTTCATGTCAGCTTATATTATGGATGCTATCTATTTCATGATGCCTTTCTCATTGATGGGCTTGAGCTGGACTCCAAATAGCAAAGAACCAATCCATATCTATCATTCGAAACTCTGGGAAGACAAGGAAACATATTTCTTCTATGAAATCTGTAACTAGGTAGTGGTGTTGATGCAAACTACTATATTTGGTCACCCACCTCCTATAATTTCAGACAAAATTGTGGCTAACCTGGGCAGAGTGGCATATTGGTACATCGAGGAGAAATTCTCCTATATTAGGGTTTTTGGATGTTCAGTTCCTCCATATGCTCTGTCGCAATTTTTACCAAACCGATTAGTGTGCTGCAAGGTCGCACAAAAAACAGTACTTGGCAAGTTTAGCAAAGAGCTCAAAGTGGTACAGAAAAAGGTATGGCCATCTTTTCCCTTACATATTGGTGCATTTTCTTTATTGGATTTTGGCCACTCCAAAGTGGAGGCTGTGGCCTTAGAAGAAATAAAGCTGGTCAACATTGAATTAAAGAAGCACGACCCACAGAAGGTTGTGGGTAACCACATGGCCAATTGTAATCTGAAAAGGTATGAACACGAGGATTCTACTCAAGTCGATATTTTTCAAGGAGAGAGATATTATCCGGAGCTCTTAGGTCGAGTTTGAGCTCTATCACCTGAAAAAATTATTGAATTCTATGACTTCCAGAGGCACCAAAGAAGTAGCCTCCCTAAAGTTTTACAAGGAGGAGCCTCGACGTCTCCAACTACACAGCAAACAGAGACCCGAAGTCTAGAATCCATAAGCTCTAGCAAACAAGAAACCCGAGAAAACTTAGAGAAAACTGAGTTCTCGACTTAAAAAGAAGATACCCCGGTGACAGATGTATCACGTAATCAGGCCATATATCAAGAAAAGATATTAACAAAGAAAGGAGAAGATAGACCATTGTCTACACCAGATAAACCAACTATAGACGCAACTAGAAAACATTAATCCACAGAAATTGGCATCCCCATTCAGTTTATCACACCTTTACAGTTCACCAGAGGGAACCCCGATGTAGAGGTAATATTCATAGAAGATATCACGCCCATTCCTATGGAAGAGATACCTCCTTCCGATTTATTTTTCAATAAGAAAATGAAATCTGTGGTGAAGAGAGAAATGCATCAAAGGGCGGGTGCAATGATCAAAAGACACAAAGTACTAATTGATGGAGAATCCTTAGAAGAGATAGAGTTCACTAAAGAAGTAGAAGGTTCATTGGGTGCTTTTGCAACAACCAATCAGTTTTCAGTTGGAACTTTAAAATAACAGTTGAAGCAAAAAGACCTGCTAATAAACCAATTACAAAACCAAATAAAGAATGTAGAAGAGGACGTCATAAGCAAGGTCAACAAGGGCTTTGAGCGGATGAAAGCTAGCGATAGATAAGAAATTCAACAGCTTAAATCCAACCTGGAGGAGATGCATAAGAATGTGCAAGTGAGTGAAGGACAGGCCATCCAACCAGATGAGTTGGTAAAACAATTACAGGCCCAAGTCAGTTCCACTGAGAATATGGTTGTGGATCTAGTAGTGTTTTGAGCTCATGCATTGGAAGTGCGAAATAAATTGGAAATAGCACAACAAAGCCTTTTTACTAAGGTATAAATCATTCAAAATCATTTTCGGGTGGTGAACCAATCATTGGATAATATTTGTTTCAGAGAGAGAGGTTATTGCAGCTAGAACCACTTTTCAATAAGCGGTTGTATCATCGACCAGAGAAGGAATGTCTACAGTTCCTAGGTTTTCCGTTTCAAAGAAGATCAGAGGTGATATAATATTGAAGATCTGGGAAGCCAACATATCCGAAAGTAAAATAATGGCTAAAGAAATCAAAGAGGCTTATGAAGAATCTTTTCACTCACTTAATAAAGAGTCATTAGGCCTTGGAAAAAAGGATAATTTTGAAGTATTGGGACAAATCGACATAGTAAAACATCAACTTGATATCAAATCAATCTTAGAAGAAGCTCAGGTTGAACTTTCACAGCTAAAACAAGTTGACATCACTCAGATAGATAGATGGATGGTAAAGCCTAAACTGCAGTTAGAGTCAATGACTTCATAAGACAAAAGAATGGAAGACAAACTACCATAATTAGAAAAGAAGTTGTATATTTTTTAGGCAAAAGACATGACAGAACCCTCCAGACTAGTAGCACAATTTGTAGGCAGGTGTGTCGAATGTATTGAGAGAGGAAAGAATTGATGAGGTAATATGTATACAACTTGTTATTAGAGATTATCTGTGTCCAAGATGGAAAATAAGAAAATAAAATGCCTTTGTTGGCATGAGAAATAGACAGAGGAGAACTAAGAAAAGCGTTCTAAGTTTTTCATTTTGTAACCATTTCTTTTTAGAAATAACGAGAATTCCAACCGCCCAGGGATGGAAATCTTTTGTATAAATACATACTCAAAAGAGTGAAAAAGGCTAGTTTTTTACCGTATGTAATTGAGAAAACTCTCATCATTGAGGATTAATATAAGTGCATACTAGAGATTCCACATTTTGTCCAGTTTGAGTTAAGTGTTCTTATGTCTTTCCACATCTCAGCATATTTTTATATATTTCCTTGATGAATGCCTGATCGCAATTTAGTACAACATATACTGTGATTACATTTCATTTAGTTATCTGTTAGTGAATAGTTTTTCCTCTGTATTTACTGTTAGTAAATACAATAACTGTGAGTTAATTAGATTGCTATATTTTAATCTTCATTTAAGGTTATATGATCTATTTTATTCTTCTGTAACAAAGTAAGATTCTTATGTAACCGATGCCTTGCTTTGTCTAACAAATTTATGTTTTTCTGTCATTACATTCAATAATTTTAATTTTAACTCAGACACGAAAGACGACCTCTGAGATGTTATACTCTTAATTCAATTTAAGGAATTTTTCTCACATAATTGAGGTAGAAAAAACAAATATTAAAACTTTCCTTATTTCTTGATGCCTGACATTATGCTTTGAGCCTTAAGTATAAACTCAAGAAAAACACTTCAAATAGATTTTCTAAACACAAGAAACATGAAAGAGTAAAGAACCACTATGGGTGGATCACTTCTTGGTAATGGTATATCAATCATACTAAAGAATTAATTCTTGAGTATTGATGCATATTGCAATGAAAGGATTTACATCTTCTCACCTTGTCCCCGACAGGGGGGAATAACATCAATGATTGACCATCAAGTTTCAAGTTTCTAATTCCTATCAATCGATCGGTAATAAGCACGTGTAATTTTGTTTGTGGTCATGCCAAAACCACCAGATTGGTTTTTAGTTTTCCTTAAACCTCCACTTAATAGAAGACTTACAACTTTGTCTAGACAACATTTTGTGGTTTCCCTTAAACCTCCACTTAGTATAAAACTTACATCTTCTACTAGAGAACAATTTATGGTCAGGCTTAAACCAACATTCAAGAGAACTTCCAATTAGTAGAAGACATCAAATTCCAACTTCTATCAACTTAGGAAATGTTCCAAGAACCATTAATCCATAGATACAAGTTCCAAAGTTTTTGGTCATCCATATACCACTAGATTGGTGTGTGGTATACCTTAAATCACCACCACCATTTAGTAGAAGACACAATCTTATTCTACCCATTTAGTATGTGTTCATCCAAAAACCACTAGATTCACCAAATTTAGAGAGTACATTCAGACATTGGCAGATGTCCACTTCCAAATTTGAGTTGTCCACCTCCACATTTTACCTCTCTTCTTGGACTCACATACACCCCTTTTGATTAAAGGGGGGAATGTTGGAAATGTAATATCTTAGTTTTACTCGAATGAAGGGGTCTGAAACAAACCATCATTGAAATTCCAAGAGACCTCTTGGAAGACGAATCCAAAGGTCTCATCAATTATGTTTATATCTATATCATATTAATGAAATTGAAATCCATGACTATCCATATTCATGAGTTTACCAAAACAAATTAAAATGCAATTCCAACTAATATAATTATTTTTTTCATTTATGATTTATTTATGATGTGACTGTAGCAATCTTTATTTGACCAATCATTTTCACCATATGGATTGTAGCTTCTAGAGTAACTACACGATATCTAGGACATCTTCGAGCTATTAGATACTCAAAATTGCACTATTAGTTCAAACTCATGATACTTCTAGATATAGTTTTTATGATGCTCTGTTAGAGGTTTCATTGAAAACTTGAAGCATATACCATTAGATATATCATAAATATACTTTAGTTGTTCCTTAAGTTATCAAAAATCAAGAAAATATTCACAAAACAGTCTTCATTTACCTTAATTTCTCCTTATCAAATAAACCATGTATAAATGTTGAATAAGATGGTAATGGAGGGTTATTTTGTTAAAAAGAGTAAATAAAAAGGTAGATAAGAGGGTTAATTAACAATTAAAATGATGTCAAAATGGAGACCCAACAAGTAGAAAGAGTAGGCCAAGATGAGACAAAAGAGGTATAGTCTCATGAAGGAGTTCCCCCCATTTAGGAACAAATTCAAGCCAAAGAGCCTCTAGAGACTATATTTATAGAAGAAAAATGGGAGGAAAAAGGGGAAGAAGAAATAAATAATATAGAAGAGGACATGTATGCACAATCGTAGGGATTGCATAAAGAAATATCTATGAAGCATGAGGCCAAGAAATAAACTAGAGAGAAAATGAGATAAGTCATGGTTATAGTAGAAATAACGATAGGAAAGACATGAGGAGAGGATAAAGGTCAACCAATACAAGGAGCATAGAAACAAGAGGTACAGGATTTAGAAGAGGAAAATAAATGAAAAAAGGAAAATGGAAAAAATGGAGTAGAGCCTTAGACGAAGAAATATGAAATTGGGTCTCTTGAAACATAAGGAAAATCATAAAACACCCCAAAACATATCTTGCTAGAAATTGTGGGAGGTGTTTCTCAAATGTCCCAATCCAATCAATCCACTCCTACTCACTTTAAGTTCTCAAAAATTATTATTATATCCTTTCCAAGAGTATTCCCTAGCACACCTAGTTCTCAGACCTCTTAATAGACCCTCTCTTCCCTTCCTCTATTTGAAAATATTTAGCCTCTAAATCCATAGATACATATGATATCATCAAGAAGGGAAAGGAGTAGAATAAGAATACCAAGGGATCCCTCCTAGCCTTGGATCTTGATGAGCCTCTTTAACAACCTAGTCTACTTCTTATGTATGATGGTCTCATAGGTGATCTCACCTTGACTAGATTTGAGCGTATAGTTTCCAAGCCCAATGGAAATATGAAATAAGAGGATTGGAGAACAACTAGAGTAAAAATAAAAACCACTTAATTTACTCCTATTCATATCATTAAGTTAGACAAGATATCCAATAGCATATATTATGATGGCTATGTCAAAGTTTTATTTGAAAATAATAAGTTCAAGAGGAAATTAGGGTGCATAATATCATAAAATAAGTTCTTGACTATAAAAGTAAAGGCCTTGGAGGTTGAAAAGGTGGTATTGGAAGAAAATATTGTCTCACTTTGGAAGGATCCTTAAACAATTATTGAAGCTATTCACATTTTGAGAGACAATCAAGAGAAAATTAGGAACCTAAAATAAACCAAGTTAGTTGCATTGCAAAAGATATCTATAGAAAATAAGCTATTGGAATGGGATATTAAATTTTTTAACATGGACAATGCTTCCTAACATGCATCCAAGAAACCCCTCAAAGAAAATATAGAAACATTGAAAGAGGAAGATGTGGAAATATCATCCTTGAAATCTCAATTAGATGAATCAAGTGTAAGAATTTCCACTCTTGAATTCAAGCTCAATTAGGTGAAACAAAAGAAGTTCCCTCTAGTGCCCATGCATACTATGACCAAAAGCTCAAATAAAAATCAACTAAAGGAAAATATACATAAGTTGGTCAAAGAAGTTGAAGCATTGAAGGTCGAGAATCAAGAGATTCAATATATTGTCAGCTCTCGACCATGGGCCTTGGCTGAAAAAGGGAAATAAGATTTGAAGAAATAAGGACAACATATGGAAGAAGCCAAGAAAATGTTGATAGATCAAAATGCTCTACAACTATACAACCAAAATAAGGAATTTGAAGGATAGTGATGAAAAGGTGAATGCTACATAATATGATCTATGAATTTTCGTTGATATTCCATTGAAACAGTTAGTCAGAATAGATATGATAAATAAAACTGAAATCTACACTATGACAGTTAAATTCCTTTATATTCCATAATATTTAGTTACAGATTTTCTTCTTATGCATGCAATAGATAAAATGTGGAAAATAGTGAACATTCAAGTACAATCACACACCATCAACAAGATAACACAAAGATTTACTCTTGGAAACCCTTACGGGAGAAAACCTAGCTAGAAGGTGAGGTTGATCTGCTCTCTTTTCTATGGTATGGAAATAATGTCGGTAAAAATGAGAAGACACTCTATATGGAGTTACCTAAGACTTCTTTTATTCTCTGTAATTTCCCACTCCAATTTATTATTCTCTACTATGGAAAAAAATACAATAACATAGAATGGAACCCCTTCTCCTCCTAGTGGTCTGGTATTTAACATAGCACAATAGCCATCTAGGGGTAGGTTTTTGACTTCCTCAACCCTCAATTGTGGAAATGTTTTAAACCTTATACAATCTTCTTGAAATTCCTCACATGGATAGCCCCATATGCATGAGTAGTAGGGGTGGATGTGGCATCCTCTCATACTATGGTGGTCAAAAGAATAGGTCAACTTGAGAGAAGCATAACTTTTGCATACAAACTTTTATTGATGCATGGTATGCATTGTTGGAAAGGTATCAGAGTGTAGAACACATTCAAGGGGGTGTTCACAATTTATGGACACCATAAACCCAAAAAATCATTTAATTCCTCAAAATCGCTCCAAAAGGTTCCAGAACCCAATTTTCCAAATTGGGACTTGCCACTAAAATGACCTTGCAAGATGATTCCTCCAGTGTTTTCCACTCTAAAATCATCAAGATAAATGATAAATAATATATTGATCCTATCTAGGTCATAATCTAGAATTTCCATTTTCATGAAAGAAACATGAAAGTCTTGTATTGAGACATGTGGGATACTCTCCCCATGCAATTTTTGGGTCATGTTTTCATTGATGCCAATGGTTTGGTTTGATTGATGTCATTGATTCATGTCAAGTAATTGTTTGGTTGATGATTGATGAATGATGAATATGCATTGATGAGAATGATAGATGTCCAAGTGGAAACCAATTGATAAAGATGGATCATTGATATGATGCCCTTGATGAGAATGATAGATGTCCAAGTGGAAACCAATTGATAAAGATGTATCATTGATATCATGCATTGATGAAGATGGATCAATGAGTTGTCATTGATACATGATGCATAGTTTATATATATGATGCAGTGGTGAATTGATGCAAAGATGAATCATTATTATCTTACCATGGTTGATAAGGTGCACAAATGGATGAACTCTAAAGTGGTCCCCTTATGGTGAAATCCCTCATGGGAAGACGCTTTACGGATTGAGTTATCCTAGGAGAACGGTTGGAGGACCCATGCTTGTATGTGGAATAATGAGATGAAGATCAATGAATTTGTTGGTGAAACTATCCTAGATGGATAGTGTTTGTCATGCCATTTCCGGTGGTATGTGGAATGTCACATAACTCCTCACGGTTTGAGAGTTATGGCCTTATGAAGTTGGAGGACCCCCATATGAAGGCTTGAATCCCCCAAGGTCAAAGAAGCCAAAGTGCTTGAAAAGAAGAAATCATTATTTAAATGATAAATTAAAGTGAAAAAATAAAGAAAGATTATTTAAATGATAAAATGAAGTGACAAAATCAAGAAGGAATATTTAAATGATAAAGTATTGGAGAACTTTCTATTCATGGAAAGTGGTTAACCCTAAAATAAGGAAAATAGGTTAAGTGACCTAGAAATGGGTTAAGCAACCTAAAAATGGGTTAAGTGACCTAGAAGATGAAAGTATAAATAAGAAGCTAGGATCTCTTGTAAAGTACATTTGGTAATAATCCTTTTGTGGATCAATGGAGAGGTTCTTGTGAATATCTTGTGGAGTATTGATGGAGAGATTCTTGTGAGAGCATCCTGTTGTGTGGATCTCTTGAGCATGATTGAAGATCTATTTTGAGGAAGAGAGTGAGAGGAGGATCTCATGGACGCATCAAAGTTTCGGCAATGTCGGAGATCTTGACGGAAAAAGTCTCGGATTCACAAAAAACCCTATTTTATGATGTCCACGGGGGTTGTTTGTGTATAGGGTGCATGTACATGTAGGTTGGATGTGTATAGGGTGAGTGTACACACGGGTTGACTGTGTACAGGGAGTGTGGAGTAGATAAAATCATGCAGATTTGTGTTTGAACTAGTGCCAAGCTCTTAGATGATGAGGCAGGTTCCAGATCTGCATTCTATGGCCTCAAATCTATCACTGAAACACTAGTATGGTTACATTATTGTCTTGATGGATACTATTGTTTGATGTGTTTTGAATTCTTAGGGAATTCTTGGTATGGCTTCTATGATGTGGTTCAGTTTCGTTGATTTGGTTGATGGAGTGAGCAGTACTCGTGTGATTCAGTAGTGACATGATTGCTATGGTATACCAGTTGTTTATACATGATTGATACAACATTCATATTGATTTGTTGTGGAGCATAAGCAAGCTATTGGAGAGCTTCGATGTGTTGTTATTGGTTGTGGATCCTTTTGGACAGTGGAAGACAGAAGAGAAACTGATTGTAGGTTGCATAAGATCTGAGCATGTGAAGAAAAGCGAAACCCTAGTTGCTCAGAAGCATATACTTGTTGCATTATAAATTGGCCACGTTCACACGCAGGCTGTAGTGAGCCAGGGCGCGTGCACACACGGGCTGCACTATTGACAGGTCGTGTACCTGTTGATAGATTGATATCTATTGAAGATTTTGGCCTCATCTCAGTTGGTGCTGAGAATGTGAGATGAGTCTTGCATATAGAGTTGGTGCTCTTGTAGAGTTGTACTCTATTCAGTTGTTGTTGATAAACCCCAAGGATTGTAGTTCATAATAAAAAGAAAATTGTGCATACATCTTGTGTTCTTTGTGTTCATTGTGATGATGAATTGTTGATGATATATTGCTGAAATATGTTGCTGATATGTGCTCACATCTAACTGGTTATAAATGACAACAATGGGTAATGAATAAAATGTTGAATGCTAATTTATGAGTTTTAGTGCAAGAGGGATGCTTTGGGAAAAAGAGCCCCACACTCATTTACAACCCCCCCCCTCTAAGTGTGGTAGGTGTGTCCAACAACAATGCCAAATTAGTTCTACATAAATTGGAAAAATATGAGGAAATAACGAGTGATACAAAAGAGACTTGATTATCATGGTAGAATAATGGGTTACGCCTATCAGATTCAAATAATTTGAAGCATGCACATATATCCATCTTAGCATGGACCCTAAATTAGAGGTTCATTCTATCTCTACCCCCAATATATTTCACTATGAGCATTGAGCTGGACAATGCTTTTTGAAATATTAAAGGAAAACAAATATAAATGAAATTGTCCTACAATGGTTTAGTGTAATTTATGACTATTACACCAAGAATCCTATCTTAGTTTCTTAGAGTTCACAATAGGAAAAGTTGTGTTCCCAAAAAGGAGACACTTCTAGGCAGGGAAAAAAATTGAAATATGAAGGAAACCACATTAAGTTTTTTTCACACAAAAAGCCCTAAATTTTTGGCATCATCAACATGTGAAATGCTAATCCATTATCAAATAAAAATATTGGGATTAAATCATGATCCCCGAGAGGTTATAAAAGAAATTCCCATCATTGAGACAAAGGATCGAGAATTGTCATACCATCATGTTGCATAATTTTATCTAGGGTTTGGGTATTGGGATCTGTTATTAGTTGTGGAGCTTGATTATCTTCCTGATTCATATATTTGTTTCATTTGTGCTTGGATCCCATTCCCTAATAGGGGGTGTGGGGGGATTCCCCCCCCAAAACTATCGCCAGGAGGGTCCAGGAGGGGTGGAGAAATATTGAGGAAAATTTCCTTGTAAAATATTATAATTTAGTAGTCAATCTGGACCATTCTTTATAAGGTCACAGATCTGGAAATAGAAGTTATGTTAGGGTCTTTTTTTCCATAGAAGGAAACCCTCTTTTTTATGAGGGAATTGTATTACAGCTATGTATGTGGGTGAATATTGTATTATGAGAGAGGATACTATGAGAGAAAGAAGGAAGTTACAACGGGTGTGTTGTAGGTTGTATCTCTTCATTTTGCTAAATAATAAAAAGGAAGGACCTTGAAATTTCTCTGGTGGACATATCCCACAATGGGTGAACCACACATATATGTGTCTCTATTATATTGTGTATCTTCTGTTTTTATTTCTACATTTGTTTTATTTTATTTCTTTGCGATCTTGTTTTTCTAACAATTGGTATCAGAGCGAAAGGTAACTTGCAGGAAAAGAGGGTTCCTGGTTCAAGTGGGAGAAATGGCGGAGGATGGAAAGTCTAGGGTCGAGAAATTTAATGGCCAAAACTACCAGTTATGGAATATGAAAATGGAATATTATTTATATCAAAAGGATCTATTCCCACCATTGGGCAGAATAGAAATGAAGTCGACGACCATGAAGGACGAATAATGGGAGGTTCTTGACAGAAAGGCACTAGGAACAATACGGCTGAGATTGGCATCATTGGTGGCCTTAATTATTTGAAAAGAAAAGACAACGAAGGAGTTGATGGACGCATTGGCTAAACTGTATGAAAAACCCTCGGTGTCCAATAAGGTATTTCTAAT
>JASDQU010753202.1:16802-37215 GCA_032191745.1 Picea mariana | reverse complement strand
CAAAATGAATTTTTTACTAGATATTAAAAAAATTGATTTGGATTTCTGTGAGCACTGTGTTTTTGGAAAACATAAGAGTCAGATTTCTCATACTTGGAAAAAAAAAGAAGAGTGAAAGGTTAGAGCTTGCACATACCAAGATGTATGGGGACTAGCTCAGGTATCATCTCTTAGTGGATATCATTATTATGTTACTTTTACTAATGATGCAACTATAAAAACTTGGTTTTATTGCATTTGAGAAAAATCTAATACGTTTTACACTTTTAAGAAATGGAAAGATTTGGTTGAGAATGAAATAAGAAAAAGGTTGAATTGTCTCAGATAAAAAAATGGAGGTGAATATTGCAGCAAGGATTTTGATGATTATTGTTTATATCATGGGATGCGTGGAGAGAAGAAAGTTCCAGTAACACCACAAGAAAATGGTGTGTTAGAAAGGATGAACATGACAATCATGGAGCGTGCAAGGAGTATGAGATTGCATGTTGGGTTTCCCTTGCAGTTTTGGGTAGATGTTGTAGATACTATTACTTACTTGATAAACATAGGACCTTCAAGTTCTTTGTATGGTGGCATTCTAGAGGAGGAATGGACAAGTAAAAAGGTAAACTATTCATTTCTGAAGACTTTCAGTTGTGAAACATTTGTCCACATTGATAAAGAAAATAGAACAAAGCTTGAAGCAAAATCCAAGAAGTGTATCTTTATTGGATATGGTGTCAATGATTTTGGTTATCACTTATGGGATTATGAAAATCACAAAATCATTAGGAGTAGAGATGTCATATTCAATGAGAAGGTCATGTATAAAGATCAGTTGCAGAGAAGGAAACAGGAAGAAGAAAAACCAAAATACAATGTTCTTGATGAAATCACTGAAAAATAAATTCCAAAGTTACCAAAAAATCAAAATGTACAACAATAGGAGAAACAGGTGCCTCAAACTCCTACAAGTGTTGTTAGAAGATCTACCAATTTAAGTAGACCCGTTGAATGATACTCTCCTTCATTGTATTATTTATTGTTGATTGATTCTGATAAATTAGAATGTTATGAAGAGCCAATGCAGGTAGAAACTAAAAATAAGTGGGAGTAAGGAATGAAAGAGGAAATGGATTCCTTGGTAAATAACCAGACTTGGGATTTGGTTCAATTTCCTGTAGGAAAAAAAGCATTGCTAAATAAATGGGTTTACAAGTTGAAGGAAGAAGATGGAGGAAAAATGTGGTACAAGGCTAGACTTGTTGTAAAGGGGTTTTCACAAAAGAAAGGTTTAGATTTTGATTAAATATTTTCTCTTTTTGTTAATATGACTTCAATTAGGACTATTTTAAGTCTTGTGGCAGTAGAAGATTTGCATCTAGAATAGTTAGATGTAAAAACAACCTTTCTCTAGGGAAATTTGGAGGAAGATATTTATATGCAACAATCACATGGGTATGAGGTCAAAGGAGAATTTGGTATGTAGGTTGAATAAGAGCTTGTATGGCCTAAATAAATCTCAAAGGCAATGGTATTTGAAGTTTGACAAGTTTATGACAGAACAAGGTTATAGCATATGTCATTCTGATCACTGTGTTTATTTTAAAAGGCTAGAAAATGGAAGCTATATTATCTTTCTATTGTATGTAGATGACATGCTTGTTGTAGGGTCTAATATGCAGGATATAAATGTGCTCAAGAAGAAATTATCTAATTCATTTACGATGAAGGATTTGGGTGCTGCAAAGAAAATCCTTGGTATGAGAATAATAAGAGACAGGAAAAATCACAAATTGACATTTTCTCAGGGTGAGTACATAGAGAAGGTGTTGGAGAGGTTTAGAATGAAAAATGCAAAACCAGTTAGTACACCTTTGTCCATCCATTTCAAATTAACCAAAGAAATGTGTCCCAAGACACATTAGGAGCTAAAATACATGTCCAGGGTCCCTTATTCATCAACATGTGGAAGGTTGATGTATGTGATGGTTTTCACAAGACTAGATATTGCACATGCAGTGGGAGTTGTGAGCAGGTATATGAACAATCAAGGTAAAGAACATTGGGAGGAAATAAAGTGGATTATCATGTATTTGAGAGGTAATTCTACTCGTGCATTATGTTTTGGAGGTTCAAACATTGCTCTACAGGGATATGTTGATTCAGATATGTCAGGTGATAAAGATAGCAGGAGCAGCACCACAGGGTATGTTTTTACTGTAGGTGGAACAACAGTAAGTTGGATTTCAAAACTACAAATGGTTGTTCCACTTTCAACAACATAACCTGAGTATGTTGCTACTACAGAGGCTAGTAAAGAAATTATTTGGTTATAGAGGTTTATGGAGGAATTGGAAAATAAGAAGGAGAATGGAAGGTTGTACTGTGAAAATGAGAGTGCCATTCATATTGCAAAGAAATCAACATTCCATTAGAAGACTAAGAATATACAACTCAGGTACCACTTCATATGATCTGTCTTGGAAGATGGACATTTGAAGTTGCAAAAACATACATACTAGCCATAATCCTACAAACATGTTAACAAAAGAAGTAACCAGGGAGAAACTGAGTTCCTGCTCAGTTTCATTTGGTCTTCAAGCATGAAGGTGAATATGAGAAATTTTCCAGGTCCAAGGTCGATCATAGTCCAGCAGGTAGAGAAATAGTGGATTTGTTGTGATCAGTCTCCAAGTGGGAGATTATTGGTTGTGGATCCTGATTATGTTTCTGATTCATATGTTTGTTTCAGCCATGCTTGGACCCCATTTCCTAACCGGGGGTGTGGGGGGGCTTTCCCCCCCCCCCCACAACTGTCGCCAGGGGGGTCTAGGGGGGGAAGAGACAATTTTTGTAGCCCCCCTTGGTGGGGGATTCGGGGGAAGTGCCCATGAAGAAAAATATTATGGAAAATTTCCTTGTAAAATATTGTAATTTTGTAGTCAATATGGACCATTCATTATAAGGTCGTATATCTGAAGGTAGAAGTTATGTTAGGGTTTTTCTTTCCCTAGAATGAAACCCTATTTTATCAAGGAATTGTATTACGGCTGTGTATGTGGGTGAATATTGTATTCTGAGAGAGGATACTATGAGAGAAAGAAGATGAAGTTATAATGGGTGTGTTGTAGGTTGTATCCCTTCATTTTGTTGGATAATAAAAAGGAAGAACCTAGCAATTTCTTTGGTGGACATAGCCCAAACTAGGTGAACCACGTATCTCTATGTGTCTATCCTATTGTGTATCTTTTGTATTTTATTTCTTCATTTTTTTTATTTTAATGCTTCACGATCCTATTTTTATAACATCTGCAAAATTTCCTACATTCTTTCTCCTTTTGTAGTTCTATTTTCTCTTTGTAAGCACTATTCGAAGCTCCAAATTTGTGAGAAGGAATGTAAGAGTCCCAACATTAAACTTTATAGTCCCCATTTCATGTCCTGCATTGTGATTGTATGAACTATTGTGTTTTATTATGAAGTTTGGACCAAGGAAAATATGCCACTGATGTAATAATATGATTCAAAAAAATTCACATTGGTTTCCTTTCATATTTTGTTTCTATGGTGTTTATTATGTCAATGGATTTTTGTTTTGCTTTTCTCATTTGATTTTTTGTCTCATGAACATGTTTTGTAAAAATGTATGGTTAGCCCTATTTTTATATGCATGATTCATGTCTTGTCCATCTTTCATTTAAAGAATGTGTTGAGCACTCAACACACCCTAAAATCTTTTATGAAATTCTGTCACTTTTGGTTACCACTTGTTATCTTTGTTTTTGCTGTTTGAATTGAGTCCACTTTGGAGAGATTAATAATTTTGTTTTCATATCTTTTCATTGATCAAAGTAAATTTGTTTGAACCTATCAATGTGAGAACCTTTGTGTCTGAAAGAACTTGGCATTTTAACTAAGAATCTGCAACAAAAATTATGACTAGTGCGCCTGTGTTCGACATCAGAAAAATCCAAGAAGGTAAATGACCACATAGTAACGATAATCGTCGATCACCAATACACCATCAACATCGGTAAAAGGTGGAGTAAGTTGTGTCAATTATTTCCCATGCAGATTGAGGAGATAGTCGATTCCCTTCGGCGTCGAAAAAATACAATGGGACTAAACGTTGACATGAGCCATGATAAACCCCTGACAGAAGATGACAAATGATTTTGTTTGGGTTCAGTGCAATCTAAAAGGGTTATATCATTTAAAATTTCTGCATTGAACACATTGTTGATCATCGACCCTCGATGCACTTTCGGCATCGGAAATTTTTTGGAGTTAAGCCGAGAGCGCTTGGTTAAGCTTATCATTGATCTTCGATCCTTGATACATTTCTGTGTCAGTGGGGTAGGATATGTTGTTAGAACGATTAGCTAAAGAAAATACCCCGATTTTGAATAACACGATTAAACGAAGACTCTGGTTTCAAAGTGCCACATGTCTTTAACGCATAGGGATTTCGTACGATCAAGTTTCACCCTGAATCACCTTAAGGTTATATATTTCCTAGTCATACTTTCAAGTCATCTTTGCCATGTCAACTCTGTATGACAAGATGGATCGGCGTCAGAGATTTTGGCTTGGATATATCAACGAAAAATGTATGAAGTGAATGCCCAACTTTCAATCCACCATTTAAATTAGAGAAACGATGGGATGTTTTTAGTACAATATGCGATCACATTTTATCATTTAATAAGTCAGTTAATGTTTCACCCCACATACATTATTACCCCGTGCACCGATTGAACAATGGGAATTTGAAATCGCCGATAGGCCACGATATATCCCGTGCCCGCGCCATCGACCTATGATCGAATTTAATTTTAAACATAATGAAGATCTAGCGGTAGATTTCGTAGAACCACACTCATATCCCAAATTGAATAACTGATGCGACAAGGTAATTCCATCTCAGTTTAAATCACGAAAAATAGCTTCGAACACTTCCATTCTGCACATAAGTTTCCATTTATATAGCATCCGAAGAAGCTAAAGCGAGTGTCTCAGGAGCACGTTGATTCTCATACCAATAAACCATGTTAAGCTAGAAACAAAGGTATGTTTTGGATTTTATCAGTTTGGTGGTCGTATTTTGTTTTGTGTCAGCATTTGATCTTTATACAGTGTCTAACTATGTTCCATCTATAGGAAAAAAATGTCTTCAAGAAATCCAATGGCCAGGCACTTGCTGAGGGAACCTATGTTAAAGGAGGTATAAATTGGTGAGGGTTCTTCTCCCGACACTGCAAGGCAGCTGGAATATGCTCCTAGGGTGGAGCATGTCAATAAAATTTCAACGAAGAAACCATTCATTCAACCCCCAATCTTTGGGGATATAGAAGCGACCACTGGATCCAAAATAATACTCCCACAATGGGGAGATCTATTTAACAGATTCAATTGGGAGGAGTACATGGAGTTTATCCCACACAATGACCTAGATGTAAGGGTGCTAGATGACCAGGTTTTCCCAAACATTTAGCAGTCTTTCTTTCACATGGTAGCCTTCCAAACTCTAGTTTTCTCATGCATCAAAACCGTGAGTTGGCTAATTGATCACACAAACACGCAAAAATTCCTGATCAACGATGAGAATGGAGAGTGTGTCCTAGTTTTTCTCCCACAAGAAGTTCAGAAGTATTACAAGCTCAAGGACCCAGAGGAGGGGCTAAATACAAAATTTGTGGTGAATTTCTATGAATTCCAGGGCACCAGTTGGTTGATGGCCTCATGGTGGAAGGAGGATAAGAAATTTACAAACCAGAGCAATGGATGGTATGGGATAATGAACCTGAGGGAGCCATACATCTACTTGATGGCTTTAATCTGTCCAATGTATGGAGAAAATGATTGCTCCAAGTTCTAATAAGCATGGATGCCCCTAGAATACACTATAGCGATATTCAGGAGTAGCTTCAACTAGGGAGCAATAATTTCCAAGAAATTGAGCACCAATGTATTGCAGGCTCAAAGGACGAAAGAAGGAGAAACTCCCATTTTTTACATGGCCTCGTACCTACTCGATGTAATCTGTGCGAGGAATGTTTTTGCCGATATGAATTTAAGCTAGCATGTTGCAGAACTTCCTGTTCATGTCTACTTCAACATATTATGGGAGAACAAGTACAAAAAATCTTATGCCCTTATTTGCGATGAATTCATCGCCCAATTTCATTTTATTATTTTCAACAAGGAATGCTCAAGGATGTATGTAGCAGCCAAGAAAATGATATCGAAGGTAGGCCATTGGTATCTAAACAAACACACAACTTATATAAGCATTTTCAGAGCAACCGAACCACCACATTTTCTTCCTTCTCACGTCCCATACCCGCTCATTGTAGGAGAAATATGTTATCAGACTATCCTATAGGGCTATAATGCCACTCTAGTCAAAGACAAGAAACACGCATTCATACCCTACAACTTCAATGTGGGGTTTTATCTAGTGAATGAAATTGCTCAATCCAAACAAGAAGGTCTGAGTCAACTTGAATTTAGGTTCCCGACGAGACAGTTTTTCAAGCACGACCCTAAAGGCCTTGTACTCCAACACACTTCACAAGTACCGTCCTGTTGGCCATACACGCATGACAAGTATCGTCCTGTTGGCCATACATGCATGACAAGTATTGTCCTTTATAGGGCAGACACTATTTTGGTACATGAAGCTCCAAAGTACCATGCCACTAGGTAAAAAAAGGATATTAGTAGAGATCACCCAAGCATTATTAAAAGAATTCAAGAAACCAAACTTTGAGTCGCAGTATATTACTGATCTCAAGGAGATCAAGGAAGTACAGATTGAGTAAGTATGGGAGTTCAATCAAATATTCAAAGATGTGATGGGGAGGTTAATATTCTAAATACCTTATCAACAACATAGAGAGTGGTTCATTGCAGGCTTGCTAGCTCACATCTGCAATCCGTTAATATAGAAAAAGGTTACATCACAGTTGAAAGCACTAGAGATTGCTATGAAGTTGGAAGCCTCTCCAATCGGAGACAACGGTTGAATGGCGCAGATACATAACCAACTAACTTCCTTAAAAATTTAGTTGGAAGAAATCAAAAATGGGAAAGAGAAACGAGAACAAGTATGGTGCACCAAATGTAGGACTGAAGTTCACCACAAAGATGAATTCCTAGCCTTTACGCAGTACTTAGCAACTGGAGCACCAAATACACTACCAGGAGGAGGATATTGTGAGATATGAAATAAATGAGGACATAATCCCTGTGAGTGCCAATTACTACAGAAGTATCAGAGTACCCCAAGAAGTCTATTCTGTAGCTTTTGCAAATCAGTGGGACACGAAGATAAAGTTTTTCATGAATTTGATCTGATGAGGGAGCACATCATATATGTACAGATTCTAAGAGGAGAATTTTGTGACAGAAGGAGGAGGGAAATATAATAATCAAAGAGGATTTAATAAAGGAAACCAAGGAGGATTTGGTAGGGGTCGAGGTAGATAAAACTTTGGGAGAGGAGAAAGAGGCCCCATAATATGTTATAACTACAACCAACCAAGACACCTAGTGTGGGATTGCCAAAATACCTACACAACATACACTTATTATCAGGCATTAGAAAACGTGATAGAGGACTATCCACAATTGCTCGCAAAATGGAAGGATAGAGCTAATCAAAACCAGAACATGAACATCCAAAATATATCCACTGAGATATGGAATAAAGGACCAAAAATAGAGGTCATCACGCTTAGAGGAACCAAAAAAGGGATAGATGCAACCAATGTAAGGAAACATTGATCCAAATTTTATGAGCAGAATAAAATGAATACAGATTATTAAAATATGCTTAACACAGAATATTAGAGATAATCAAATTGGTTTTCCATTCAATAAGGAAATAAGCTGAAACTGTAAAATGCAGTGGAACACAAGCTTTCTGGAATGGTGGCGACTTATCTCTGAGAAGAGATGTGACAATTGCGGTCATTCACAAGAAGATGATTACAATGAGGCTCTGAAGGCATTTTTACAATAAACAGGAACGTCAAAAACTCTAGACATCCAAAAACCTAAGCCTAGGACATGAAGCGCCAAAAGTCATGTGGGCCCCGTTTGGGTAAGTTAGTACATCAACTTCCCGAGGTCGTAACTTTTGCATGCGATCTCCGTTTTAGGCACACGATAGCCCGTTGGAAAGGTCTATCCGAGGAATACACATTTTACTATTATTAATCAAATCTCATTTTCGATTGTGGCAAGCCCTAAAAACGTTGTTTAGGGCCTCAAAATGGCCCCGCAAGTCAGGGACCCAAAAACTAGGAAAAAAACTGTCAAACTGGAAAACTACCAAAATGAACCAGTTAGAATAGGTGGGAGGCTACCGACATCCATCTGGATCAAACATGTTGAGCAATGGATAAATAAATCAGCAGCACCCATGCTAACATTTGACCCACAAAAAGAGAAAGAGACCTATAAATAGACAAGGAAAGAACTCTTGCAAAAAGACTTGACAACGTCCACATCATCTGCACCACCTATGGGGGATATGCATCCCACTGATGACCAGGCCATGGTCAAAGGATAATTGGAGAAGGTAAGCACCTTAGGAAATTTTTTGAAGAGTTTCCTAGAGCTAGTCAAGTATGAAAATGAATTGCATACACTATGCTCTATGATCGATCACTGCGCACAAGGAAATACAACCCCTATTGAAAACAAAGTAGTGAACCAACTATTGCACAAGAAAAGAACCAATGGAGAGTTTAGGTTTAGTGCGCATATTGGAGAATACGACATAGATAATGTGATCTTAGACTTGGGATCTGATGTGAATGTGTTACCTAAGAATCCATGGAAAATGATGGGGAAACCCAAGTTATTTTGGTCACCCATTCAATTGAGATTAGAAAACAAGTACAAAATAGTACATATTGGCTGACTAACAGGAACACTTGTGAATATAAATGGAGTGCACAGTGTCACATACTTTGAAGTTAATGAGATTGTGGACTATATCCAACCATACCCAACATTTTTGGGACCAGAGTGGGCCTTCGAAAACAAGGCCATTATCAATCTGAAATGGAGAGAGATGATATTTGAAGTAGGAGAGATGAAAGTTATTGCGCCACTAGATCTAAAAGACGGAAGGAGGTACATCGAACCAGTGAAGGGAGATGAAATCGACAACCTATATAACATGACTGAGAGGATGAATGACTATGTTAACCCCACTGTAGACGATGTACTGAGTTGGAGAAGCATCAGTTTATGTACATTAGACTCAGAAGAAGGTCTATAAAATTGGCAGTAGAGGATGCATGAAGTCTCAACATGGCGATGCACACGCATGACCAAATCAATATGCTATATTGGAATCAAACTATGTGACCCACCTAAGTATGAAGGGTTGAAATATATAACATCAATTTTACAAACATTCGAGGCATAGATATTGGAACAAAAGAGGCTATTGGAATTGGACATTGTATTGAAGGCCACAATAGGCTTATGGTGGGCGACACACAAGGGAAACATAGAAAAATGGAAACAATGTAAAAGACTGATACAAGTGAGGTTCAATACACATGTGGTCAACATAACGCAGAAATATACTGGGGAAGGAAACCCAACGGATCATGTTGCTTAATTTGAAAAATCATGGAGTTCAGTACCAAGGAAAAAATGGACACACAGATTCATACATACCCTTGATACCATCCCAAAGAATTGATATCTAGAACTGGAAATGCACAGAGATACAATAGAATGGTATTACATAACTCAAAGATTCTAGGAAACATTTACCTTTCAGGATGAGTAGCCCCTAATAAGTTCTGCACTACAGGTGATTAAACATAAAATCTGCATCGAAGAAGACTCAATGGAAGTAATATCCATATGCAGTGCACACAATGCCTCTATGACGGTTCACAAGTTATTGGAATGTTACAATGTGACACAGGAGGATCAAGATGATGAAGATCCTAGCAATATCCAAGCATCCGAAACATAGGGGGAAAGAATAGTATAGGGCCCAGAGATAGAATACACAACATACACATAGCCAACCAATAGACGAAAAGCTAATATTGGGATAGAGGAAAATTCTAAGTTTTCACAAATAGGAGATTATTGGGATGAGGAAACCGTAGAAAAGATAATAAATCTACTCCACAAATACCAATACCTATTCCCAGCTACATTCTCAAAGATGAAAGGGATAGCGAGTGAGCTAGGAGAAATGAAAATTCCACTGAAACGAGGAGGTAAACCAATGAAATAGAGACCCTACGAATTGAACCCAAGATATAAAGAAAAAGTGAAGGAGGAAATAGACCGCATGCTAAAAGCAGGAGTCATCAAACTAGTTGAGGAATCAGAATGGATAAGCCCCATGGTAGTGCAAGACAAGAAAACAGGGGGGATAAGAATCTACGTTGACTTGAGAAAACTGAATGATCCATTCTTGCATGATCCATTCCCAACACCATTTACAAATGAAGTACTTGAAAATGTAGGTGGAAAAGAGGTCTATTTGTTCAAAGATGGTTTCTCGGGCTACCATAAGATAAGAATCGCACAAGAGGATAAACATAAGGCCACATTCACGATGGAATGGGGATTTTTTCAATACACAGTAATGTCGTTTGGGTAAAAGAATGCACCTGGGGTATTTTCAAGAGTAGTTGTCACAGTGTTTAAATGGTTTATTCATAAGTTCCTTGAAGTATACTTGGACAAAGTATTTAGTTTCCTAAGAGATCACATTGAAATTCTAAGATTGATATTGGATAAGTGTAGACAACACCAGATATCCCTGAATCTAAAGAAGTGTATTTTTTGTGCACCGTTCATAATACTATTAAGACACGTGGTATGCAAACAAGGTTTAAGAGTTGATCCCACAAAGATTGCAGTTATTCTGGACTTACAACCACCCACATCAGTCAAACAACTACGTGCAACATTAGGTGACACAAGGTATTACAGGAAATTTATCAAAGGATATGCACAGATTACAACACCAATGGAAAAACTACTAAAAAAATAAGTGAAGTTCCAGTGGAATGACCCGACAATACTATTATGGGCGATCTATATCAAAAGATTCATTCTTCGACATTGATCATATTGGTACAACTCCCTCGTTACCCTTATGGTGGAATCAATGTGGCGAAGTGTGAAGGCTCGGATCACCAGTGCAACTGCATTGTATTCTCGACAGTGCAAGAGATTACCATCATGCTTGTTCGTCGGATGCCTGGAACATTGAAGCGTGTCTCTGATTCCATGTGCCTACTCCCGTGTCTCACCTGCCTGTATCATGGTTGTCATGGGTGCAACTATGGCCTGTTGCATGTGGATCAACTACGGGAGATATTGACAGAGGGTGACTCCAGGGTGGAGTCCCCTGCTGAAATTCTTGATGAAATAGATGTCCAATCCATGAACGCGGGAGAGCCTATTTGCATATGCATTCCAACGAATGATGCCAGCGATGATAAGTGGACAGAGTTATTGATACGCTCTTTCATATCTAAAGATGCCGAAGACAGGGGAGTCATAGTCATGGCTTCGGAAGCTCTGCAAGATTATTCGGATGAAGAAAGAGGAAGAGGAAACAGACGGGAAGCAGTAATATACAACATTGGATATTTCATATGTGCAAGATTCATAGAAATATTAATCAACTTTCTGGCTTACACTGGATGGCTTCTCCAGCTCTTTGGCGGCCAGAAGGACGGTAAGGAAGTATCTTATAAATAGAAACGGTAGCGGGTTGGCTGCTCGTGCATTTCTAACGAAAACTACTTTCCAGTTTAATGCCGATAACACCCGCGTTTGCCAAGTGCTCACTTTTAGAGGTATGAGCACAATAACCTTATCATATATAGTTGGTGGTGTCAATTTGATTTGTTTTATTGGTTGGGCCGTGCTTATTGCGTTTAAAAGTGGCGATATTGCCTCGCCACTCTCTATGCCTAGAGTTGTAGTCATAATAGCAGCCATTGGTATTGCATCGTTCATTGATTGCTTGTATTTGTATTCGGGCGGTTTGTTTTTCAACAGAAAGCCAGATTATAAGGTTTTGTTAGTGATACTATTGGAGATAGTATATATTGTTGCCGGCGGTGTAGTAGTTTTTGGAACTCCGGGTATAAAGGTTTTTTGGGAATTGGGTATATAGTGCTTTGCAAGTGCTCGTCTGGGTAAAGTGAGTAATTGAAAGTTGTATTCTTGAAAGTGACAAACCACTGAAAAAATGATTGAAAGTGACAAACTATCTGACTAACATTTCGACTGACTGAAAAATTACTAAAAAAATGATTGACAGACAAATCGGTGGAGACGTGAAGATCTCACCGAATTGTAATTACAATTTCCAACACTCCCCCTTAATTATAAGTTGGTGGGATTACAAAAGAAAATTTATATCAAAAATTTGAATTTTCATTTTACTGTCACTCATCTGTTATTGGGCGGACTCCCAGATTACTGCGCAGATGTTGAAATGCATCTCTTGCTAGAGCCTTTGTAAAAATGTTTGCAATTTGTTCTTTTGACATGCAAAATTTGAAACAAATCTCTTTGTTATTCATCAATTCTCTAATGAAATGATACCTTGTATCAATGTGCTTGGTTGTCTTGTGAAACACATGATTCTTTGATAACATGATGGCTGAATTGTTGTCACAACAAACTATAGTTGGTTCCTGTTGTTCCTACAACAAATCTTTTAACATCCTTCTCATCCATACTACTTGACAAGATGTGCTTGTAGCTGCGAAATACTCTTCTTCTACTAAAGAAAGTGCCACTATGGGTTTCTTCCTTGATGCCCATGATACCATATTTATTCCAAAATAAAATGTGTACCCAGAGGTACTTTTCCTGTCATCAATGCTGCCTCCACAATCACTGTCAGTGTATCCAATGAGTTTGAAATCTTCTGAAGTGGAGTACTTAATGCAAAAATATTTTGTTCCATTCACATATCTTAGGATTCTATTTCCTTCTTTCCAAGGTGATTCTTTTGGAGTTTCCATGAACCATGAAATTAGACTCACTCCATACATAATGTTCGGTCTTGTCGTTGTTAGATACATAAGACTGCCTGCCATTCTTTTAAACAGTGTGGGATCCACCTTGGACCCTTTATCTTCCTTCCTTAGCTTCAATCCTGTTATGACAGGTGTTGGTGCTGCTTTTGAATTCACCATATGGAATCTTTTCAATATTTCATGCGCATACTTGAACAGTGAGATAAATATACCAGTTTTGGACTGGTGCACTTATATTCCCAGAAAATATCTCATAAGCCCCAAATGAGTCATTTCAAATTCATCCTTCATGACTATCTTGAATTCTCTATGCCAAAGTCACCTGTAAGTATCAAATCATCCACATATATAAAAATGATTAACACATTACNACAGTGAGATAAATATACCAGTTTTGGACTGGTGCACTTATATTCCCAGAAAATATCTCATAAGCCCCAAATGAGTCATTTCAAATTCATCCTTCATGACTATCTTGAATTCTTCTATGCCAAAGTCACCTGTAAGTATCAAATCATCCACATATAGAAAAATGATTAACACATTACCTTGTTGATTTGATTTGATGTACAGTGTTGGCTCATTTTCACTTCTCTGAAATCCATTATGTGTCAGAAAGGAATCTGTGCGACTGTACCATGCTCTCGGAGCTTACTTTAAACCATACAATGATTTCTTCAATCTGTATACTTTTTTTTCTTGTCCTAGAACCTCACAACCTTGTGGTTGTTCCACATATACTTCTTCTTCTAAGTTTCCATTAAAAAATGTTGATTTTACGTCCATCTGACAAACTGGCCATTTGTACTGCACGACAATAGATAACACGGTTCTGACTGTGTCCATGTGCCCCACTGGTGTAAATGTTTCATTGTAGTCAATTCCAGGTTTTTGTGTAAATCCTCTTGCAACTAACCTTGCCTTATACTTATATACATTTCCTTCTGCATCTTGCTTGGTTTTATAAATCTACTTGACACTTATAACATCCTTGTCTTCAGGTACATCAACCAAATTCCATGTTTGATTGTTCTCTATGCATCTTATTTATTCATCCATGGCTTGTGCCCATACATCCTCTTTGACAACTTCTTCAAAGGTTAATGGATAATCTATTTGTGAAAATAGAGCAAATACTGAAAATGAATTTGTTGCGTCTTCATTATAGATGTCGCGCGGACTTCTTGTCTTTCTTGGTAACAGACTTGCTAAAGTTGGATCTAGAGATGTAGAACTGCTTGGACTGCTTGTTGGTTTTTGCTGCACTCTAGGTGTAGACTGCACACCTACTGTTCTTACTGGAGTATTTTGCACGGTAATTTGCATCGTAGTTCCAGGAGTAGACGGGACTACGCACTGACCTGTGCATGGTGTTTGAACCATTTAATCTTCTATGTCATCATGATCCATCACGTCAATAATTTTTAATGTCTTTGCTATGCTTCCATCCCATGCTTCATTCTCCATGAACTGAACCTTGCGGCTGATTATGAATTTTCTTGAGACAGGTTCATATAGCTTGTATCCTTTTGTTTCTTCAAAGTACCCTAAAAATATACATTTATTTCCTTTGTTGTCTAGCTTCTTTCTCATTTCATATGGTACATGTGCATATGCAACGCAACCAAATTTTTTTAAGTGCGCCACATTATGCTTTGAACCTGTCTAGGCTTCCTGAGGAACTCTATTCTTCACATTCTTTGTCGGACATCTATTCAAGATGTATACTTCATTTTCTACTGCCTCATCCCAATATTCATTTGACAAATGTTTGGCTATCAACATAATGCACACCATCTCCATAATTGTTTTGTTCTTTCTCTCTGCAACACCATTCTGCTGTGGTGTGTATCGCATGGTAAATTGCCTCTAGATGCCATGAATTTTACAAAAGTTGTGAAATTCTCTTGAAATGTATTCTCCTCCTCTGTCCGTTGTTAGACACTTGATGAAATAACCACTCTGCTTCTCCGCAAGTGATTTAAACTTCTAAAAACAACCCAATGCATTAGATTTATGCTTTAGGAAATAAATCCATGTCTTTCTTGAGAAATCATCAATGAATGTAAGAAAATAAGTACTGCCTCCTATTGATGTTGTTTTCATTGGTCCAAAAATATATGAATGTACAATTTCCAGTGGAGATTTTTCTCTGTAAGACTTTCCAACTGGAAATGGTTCTCTGTGTTGCTTGCCAAATATGCAGCCTTCACATATTCTTTCAGGTTTTTCAATCAATGGAAAACCTTTTACTATATCCTTTGTGTAGCAGTGTCATACCTCCAAAGTTCAAATGTCCAAATATGAAATGCCATAACTAGGAATCATCCTATATTTCAGATTAAAATGTTGCCTTTATGTCTGCACCATTTTCTCCTTTCTTGATACTACACACACTATTTTCTTCATTATACTTGCAAGCACTTTCTGCTGTAAACACAGTGTCTGACTACGCACTTTTTCCTTTATCAACAATTTGCGTTGTATTCTTCTTCTTGGATGGATTTAATGTCAATGGGAACATCCTGTTACTTGTCATTTGAATTTTTGCAACAAGTAGATTTCTTGGGCATTTATCCATGATCACACGATGATTATCTTCCATGTAGACTATGTATCCTTTTTGTAACAATTTCTCTATACTCATCATATTATGCTTCAGACTAGAAACATAATATACATCAGACACAACTTTTTGTCCTCCTTGTCTAGTTAAAATGTTTATACTGCCTTTGCCTAAGACAATGACTTGCATATTTGTTCCAAGTGTAACCTTGGTTTGGTCTGTCTCATCCAAACTAGAAAATAGTTCTATGTTTCCTATCATGTGGTTACTGCAGCTTGAATCTAATTACCATATGTTACATGGACTTGCTTGAGCAATATCACATTCAATTGGTGACACTATATTAGGCATTTCTACTGCGCTAGGCACAACTACAACGCGCACCATAAGCATAGGGTGAGTTTGGTTATTTGTGTTGTGTGACTAAGATTGAATTTTCTTGTTTTGAGTATACTATCTCTTTCTGCACTCATATGCATAATTTCCATACTTTTTATAGTAATGGCATTGAATCTTTGATTTGCCATTTCTTTGACAACTTGACTGGTTGGTACTTGGGTTTTGACCTCTTCCACCAGTATTTCCAGGATTGCTAATGCATCCACTTCTGTCAAAACTTCTTCCTCTGCCTCTAGAGTTAACTCTTCCCCTTCCTCTTCCATGTCTTATTGATGACTGTGCGGAAAAATCATTCTCTAATGACATACTTGATCTATTCAATCTGTGTTCATGATTGATGAGGGAAGCTTGTAGTTCATCTAGGTTGAACTGACTCAAGTCTTTTCTCTCTTCTAGAGTCACAACAAGGGTATCAAATTTAGGAGGAAGACTCCTAAGTACCTTATCAACAAATTTTATGTCTTCTATGGTTTCACCATGAGTCTTAATATGATTTATCAGTCCAATGACATGGGTGTAGAATGAATCTACTGTGTTTGAGTCTTTCATTGACATGGTTTCAAAATCTCTTCTAAGAATCTGCATTTTTGCAGTATTTACTTTGCCCATACCCTGATAAGAGGTTTGTAATATTTCCCATGCTTCCTTGGATTTCTTTTCTGATGCAACTCTTGGAAGTATGCTCTCATGCATGGCTTGATGTATGTAAAAAATTGCCTTTCCATCCTTCTTTCTTTGATCTTTCAAGACATCTTTCTCAGCTTGTGTGAGGGAATTGTAAGCTTCTTGATATACTGGTTCAACATAACCATTCTAAACTATCTCCCATACATCCTAAACTCATAACAGTGCCTTCATGGTCAAGGACCACATCTCATAATTCTTGCCTGTAAAAGTGGGAGGTTGCAGGTTTGAGGTAGAAGCCATATTTCACTTTCAACATAGTTTCTTCTTTGACAAACTTGTTTTGATAGAAACTGCTCTGATACCAATTTGAATGTTGAGATCTGTTGGATCAACAGTGTGCGCAATCTACTCTTCACAAAACAGTTTCAAATACTGCGCACCAAACAAGCTACACAAGAGAGTTCTCAAGACCACTACATAGTACACAGACTGCTCATTTTGTTGCACGTTATGAATACACACACTTAATGAAATGATTTATGAATGTGGAATAACACAGTGCTATGCTTAGCACATAAACTCAGAAGTAATATAGAAACTTTGTCAATACACAAAAAAAACTTGATATTAATTAATTACGGCGTTGTGCGCGAATACAAAATACAATGACAGAGATGAGCTTCGTCTCTAATAAATTATTCTGGCAACTCTTCAGCTGTTGGTGGTTCTCTCTACCTCTCTTCTTCTTCTCTACGCATCAACTACTTATCTTCAACATCATAGACTAACTAAATGACTCATAATTATATAGACACTGACTAAGACTTCCTACAGAAGCTAAGACCGATTCAACATTAAAGACTGTCATTAATTCGATTAACTCTTCAACCACTTATTAGAGCTCGAGAAAATAGAAATCGACTCCATTTATAACTTCTTGCTTGCCAACTGAATTTTGAGTAAATGTGCGACTTTGCACTTACAGATTGTCTGACTATCTGACTGACATTTCGACTGACTAACAAACTACTGAAAAAATTACCGACAGACAAATCGATGGAGGTGTGAATATCTCACCGACCTGTAATTACAATTTCCAACAATTTTTAGGTTACTAGAGTGATTACTTTCATTTTGGAGGTCATGAGTATTTGTCCTCAATTTAACAATTGTCATTTTAATTTTTAAGTTGACAGTTTTGATGAGTTGAATTACTATTTATAAAATCAATTTTAATGTGTTGGATTAGGATTGATAACTTCTTTGCAATATTTCATCTTCCTCTTATTAATGATTTCATTGTAATTTTGGTTATTATTTTTAACTTAAAGGGACTTAAAATAAAATTACTATGAATATTATTAAATTCTTTTATGTTCCAATAATTAAGTTAAGCCTCATAATCTCTATCCCAACCTTTTTTCAAATTATGGTAATTATTGCTCATGCTAAAAGCCTCATAATATATAGTCCAAGATCTTTTGAAACTATGGCCATTATTATCCATGTTAAAGAAATAACATATTCTTTCCTTGCTCACTTGAACAATTGATGTTTATATTTTAGGTATCTAATAATGTCTTTTGATACAAGATGAAAAACCCTAACCACAAAGAAAATAGATAACAAAAACTCAACACAAGATATTTTGGCCAAAAGGACAAATATACTCTTATGTCTTGATGGATCTCTATTTATAGAAAAACAAATAAAGGAAAGGGATCAAATGGACATGATATACGAATATAACTACTAGTATAAAACAAGAAAATAAGAATGATCAAAGATAAGCCATTCTGAAAGTGTAACCACCAGCTAACAATAAAAACAAGTACTAATTTATTATTATTATCTATTTGCTTATAAATGCGCAATATACTTTATGGGTTRTAYCATTCCTTCTTGTTTAAGAGGAAAGTGTCCCCCTTTCTTCACAAGAAGGGAAAAATGAGTGTTGAACACCTCCATAGATGCCTAATTTCCATGTGTGGTAATTTTGTGCATTGACCAATGAGATAGGATGTAGTGATGACCTTTTGTGTGGTTTGTGTAGAAATATCAAAAAGTTCAAGTGAGGGTTGAAACTCTATAATATTCTAGATTGGATGATAAATATACACCTTTTATTTGAAGTGAGAAGAATCATACAATTTGAGTTGAATGATGTTGACAATATAATGGATCTACGTATTGTTGGTGTGTTTAATTGTCTTATTAAACTTCTAATACATCAATTGTCAACCTAGGGTAAGTCTTTTTATTGCAAGGTTATCATGCAATATATATACAGGTAGTAATCATTAGCTAACACTATCTGTATAATAAAATCTCACCAATCAAACTCAGACGGTGATGAAAAAAAACTACTATTAACCAGATCATATTCTTACTTGTATCGATTGGAAGGAAAAATGCTATAAAATAAACCAAACCACTCTTTTCTAAGAAAAAGGAATGAATACTTAAAAGGAAACAACCCACACTTGAATTGAATTAATCTTACTCATAACAACGACAATTCTTCTATCATGCTAGGTTAAAGTGGTTGTTGGATTACTCAGAGGGGGTGGAGGGTGCGGGGTGGTGAATCAGTAATGAGAAATTTATACTTATTTTAACCACATTTTATACTCCTTTAACTTATTCAACAATGTTCATCAGTTCATCATTAATATATTATTGCATCATAAACATTAACATCCATTAGTGCATAATCAACAATAATAAAGACTTCCACACAATACACAGTACACCAATATTTACGTGGAAACCCAATGTGGTAGAAAACCATGGAATGACTTTCTTATATGTCAAAGAATTACATTCAAGGAAGCACCAAATTCCAATTCTCTAGCTCCAACTGGAAGGAGGCTCCAACCCCCTAGTTTCTTAGGCTCCAACTAGAAGGAGACTCAAACCCCCTAATTCTCGGGCTCCAACTTGAAGGAAGCTCCAACTCCCAGGTTCTCTGGCTCCAACAGGAAGGTGGTTCCAACCACCTATCTTTTCCCCATCCAACTGCCTTGAAATATAAGTGCCAAATGTAGAAAATCTATCACTATCACTAAATCAAATAACCTGTAGCTGTCACTATCACAACCTGTGATTGTCAATCATGTCACTGAAATCCTGTCACAACATGTACCACTCGTCTTCAAAAATTCTCTACAGATTTGCGATCTATATATACTGCAACATGCAGATATCTGCGACCTTCTTAACTACAACTCGTAGATGTTCACGCCTATTCTCACTGGAACTCACTGACTACCACAAACTCACCCAGTTTCACTGTCACTGTCTCTGCTTCTGTCAAATTGTCAATGTAAACCTGATACTGAAAACCTATTACTGTAATCTCATCAACCAAATCAAATGTACTTACCAAAACCACTCAACCATATGCACAATATCAACAAGATGTGTATCAAACAAAACTACTCACACATCAACTAGATGTACTATACCACATCATCCATAAACCAAGTCCCAACAATACTACCAGCAAGTGCCTCCAACAATGTACCAAGCATGTACCAATCATGTGTCAACTACACATCAACTATATGTCCCAACATGTACCCAACATGTACCTATACCACGGACATATACCAATATAACCATCAAAAGTTCTCTAGAAATACATCACACTGTCCATAACCAAATACCATAAGTTCTCACTTTAAACCATGTGCCAAAACCTCACTGTTATGTAGCATCAAGCATGCATTTACCATATACCAATATCACTAACATATACCTCTCACAATGTGCCACA
>JASDQU010753200.1:59156-69314 GCA_032191745.1 Picea mariana | reverse complement strand
AAGGGTCTTAGTACTCTTTATAATATTCATTTAGATTAGGAATGAGAAGGTTGAATGGGCAAAAGATGTAGTGAAAAAGGGACATTTATGGGTCCTAACAACAACTATAGCAGATGCCTCGCAGGAGATCTTGTAGAAACATGAAGCCAAGTAGGAGAAGATGTATGATAGAATCAAGGTTGAACTTAGAGGGGTACAACATGCCCTTCAATCCAGCAACGCAGTATCCACTGTGCCCCCACCATCAGAAGCACCCGAGTTGGGAGATGAGCCTACCCAACTCCGCAGACTAGCTGATGCGACCGAAGATCACCTTTGTCGTGCACAAGAAGAAACCAAACAGGCCACAAAGGCCCTAAGTCAAGTACAAAAAGTATTCATAGAGCAATGTCGAGTTGCACAGCAAGAGAAGGCTTCCCTCCAAACTAAGTTTGAAGAAGAGAAAGCACAGATCTAGCAAGAGAAAGAGTAGTTGCTTGCAGAGAAGGAAAGAGTAAAAGAAGCAGTTAGCAGAGCACTTCGCTCTGTGACAGGCTTAGAGAAAAAGGAGGAAGACCCAATGGAACATGAAGTAGAGTAGCTTGCAGAAGCTATCCAATAGATTCAATGGAGAATCATAGACCTTGAGCTATGAACAATGCCAAGTACCCCACGGGACGTACGAGATCAAAGAGAAGCCACTGCCTAGAGCGCAGTCGAGAGGATCAGAGCATTCGCTCTGGAATGTAAATAGCTAAGTGCTCGCAATGCATAGAATTATGAGTGACTCACTGAAGATACTGAGTTGAAGGTACTGGAGTCATAGCTCCATGAGGCAAAGCATCAAGCAACAATAGCATAGGCATAGCTGAAACTCCTATCAGTAGTTGAAAGGATGAAGCGATCCCAAGAACAATGCACTTCTCAATACCAGGTCCACACCATTCAAAGCAAAGTCATGGAAGTGACTCAAAAGCTCCAACTAGTCTAGGATGAAGCTTTCCAACTATTTGAGGAGATTGAATGCCGAGGCGTAGAGTTGGAACAAGTATTCTCTATAGATGAACATCGTTTAGAGGGACGTGTCAATGAAGTATTCATCCAAGAGTTTGTCGAACAGGAGGCCCTGGCGCAACAACAGGTCGAAGCAGCTTGAGCCAAAATTGAGGTTTTTGAAGCACAACTACCTAGACCAGAGTGACTCAGGATGAGTCACAGATGAGTGTTGGGGGTCTGTTGGCCCTTGACCAAGTTTTGAGGATCATTGGTCATGTTTGACCTACTTTTGGGACTTCGACAGGCCATGGAAGACGGAGTGCAAGTCGAAGGAGAGATCGTAGGATCTCGACCCCTTTTTAGGGATTTTTGGGTTTTGGGATTATGTAACAGGAATGGGGATGTCGGCCCATGGGTTTACCCATGTTTAGGACCATTTTGTAATATATAAATAAGTAGCTAGGCGGTGTAAGAAGAGGTCAGTGTGCTAAGTGCTAGAGTTCGATCTATGTGATCAAAGGAGGAACGAGTATGTGACACTAAGTGCTAAGTGTTAATTTCTAAGTGTAAGTGGTAATTGTAATTGCTTTGTGCATACTGTGTGAGACTTGCAAAGCTAAGTGCAAGTGATTGTAAGAGACTGTGGAAGGCTTTGTGCTGTAATAAAGGGAAGGAGAATCTAACAAAGTGCACAGATCTCCTGTCCTCTGTGGAGTAAGATACCATGGCTCTGTGCATGTAGAAGATTGACATAAATAAAGAAGAAGAGTTGGTGGATGTAGCTCCAGGGTGGGGGTGAACCACGTATATCCTGCGTTATGATTTTTGTGTTCTTTATGGTTGTTCTCTTATCTATGTGATTGAATGCTTAGTTCACTGATGTATGCTTAGAAGGATCTAATATGGTATCTTAGTGCTGAATAATGTGAATAAATGCTAGATATGTGATGCAGGAGCATCGCTCACTCATCAAGCAAGCTAGCACGGAGAGGAGAACAGCTGGACAACGCCAACACACAAATTTTGAAATACTTTGGAGAGTTGTTGCGTCGCCCTTTAAATGACGGCATTCATAAAGAAGCGCACTTGTATTGTATTGTAGATAGGAAGGCATTTATTAGTTTTAATGCTGTTAGATAGGAATTTATTACAGATTTGATAGCTTCATATTTTGAGAGGGAAAACGGAATATAGGCACCCTCCTTTGTATCATTGTATTATTATCAAACAGGAGAGTAAGCAGAGCAGAGAAGAGAACTTGTGGAGCACACCCATGTACAGATTGAATTAATAGAAGAGAGTTTTTGATTCAACTTCATGGTTTGTGTTGTTTCTCTATGTTGATATTATGCTCATGGATGTTTTCTTTCTGTCATGCATTTGCTTTGATATGCTATGTGTGTGATTTCTTAATTGAGTTTGAAGTCTGTGAGAGAAAGAGAGGAGAATGAGTTTCAATTGTTTCTCTGTTTGAGCCAGGATATGCCTGCATAGAGTGCAGTGGAATTCATCCGCATAGAATGCGTTGATGAGGCTAGACAGTTGAACTCTTGTTCTCATCTTCCCAGGACTTGAATTGGGTTATTAGAGTCATGCAGGAGAAGTGCTGGCTGGAATAGAAATCTCAGATGTCAGCCTAAGCAAAGGAAGGCAGGTATTTCTGTGGCTGTGAGGGCACAGGACCTGAAAGAATTCAACACTTAGAGAGTTGTTGAAGGTTGAGTAAGAAAAGCATGGGAAATCTCTGAGGGAAGCAGAGTCTACAAGCTCAAGAGGGATAGTTCCTTCTTGATACCATAGGAGAAGGACCTAGGAGGGGCTCGAACAAAAACGGTGCTTTGGAGCGGGAGAAATCCTCAAGGAGGAGAATTGATGGTCAGGGATCGCTGTGGAGAATCGCGAAGTCCCGCTGACCGCCAGATCATGGAGAAGTTGTGGGGAAGTTAACTCAAGAGCCATCATATATGGGCATATCGAGGTTTGCGAGGCCAAGAGTTTCATACTCGTTGAAATCACGAATAGCGATTTCCCGATTTGATCGAAACCGTTGATTTGGTGGGACACGTGTCGAAGGATCCCTAGGAATCGGGGTCCAGGGATCCGGGGTTCTCGACGTCGAGGGACTCTGGCATCGTGGATTCACGATCTGTGAAATCCTGAAGGTGACGTGGCAGCGTGGGACCCCTGAAGATAGTGGAGTACAGGTGGCGTTGTATCGGGGAATCGATACATTGGTACGCGAGGTTTGAAAGTTCAGCGCATTGATATCGCGAGTAGCGATATCCTGAAAGGGAAATCCCTGACAGGCGTGAGAGCGTTGACCCTTTGAATCATCGGGGTTCAGGGTTTTGAATTTCACGAGAACATGTACACAGGGTTCGCGATATCGCGAAACCTGATTTCCTGAGACGACTGCTGGGAGATCTTCAGAGTATCCTGTGGGTGACTAAAGGTCCTGATACGGGATAGGAGAGGGATATAACTCTTCGGGCCAAGGTATAGAAGGTCCTGGTGAGAGCAGGTTGGACCGTGAGGGTCGCGACTACGCATCAAGTGGTATCAAAGCCGGACATCTTTTGCTTTCTGTAGCAGAAGAGGAACAGGAGAAGACACCATGCCACCCAGAAGAGAAAGGCAGTCACCTGATCGAGAAGACAGGGATGCCCGAAGAAGAGGTAGGCCAGTAGGAAATCCAGAAATGGAACGCCAGATGAGAGATCTCCGAGCAAGGCTTGAGGATATGGAGACAGTGCAAAGGCGCGGAGCTAGTGCTGGAGAGTTCAGTGATTATGAGGTGGAAGAGGAAGCTGGACACGATGCAGAAGAGGTCACAGCAGAAGATGCCTCAACAAAGCGATTGATAAGAGTTATCGCCAGGATGAGATCAAAGACCAAGATGGACATTCCCGTATATGAGGGAATCCTGAATGCAGAGGAGCTGCTGGATTGGATCTGAGCTCTTGACACCTACTTCGATTATGAAGATATCGAAGAGGACAAGAAGATAAGGCATGCTGTTACAAAGTTGAAAGGACATGCAGCCTTATGGTGGGACGAGCTGCAGGCGGACAGACGTTCCAAAGGAAAACAGAAGATCAAGAGCTGGGATAGGATGATCGCTAAGATGAAAGCGAAATTCATCCCGCGATATTACCAGATCACTCTGTTCATGAAAATGTAGAACCTGAGACAGAAGTTGATGACGGTGAAAGAATACACCGAAGAATTCTACAGGCTCAACATTCGAGCTGGTCATCGGGAGAGTGATGACGAGAAGGTGGAGAGATATTTGAATGGTTTAAGGTATGACATTCAGGATGAATTGAGCATGGTTACCATCCGAACAGTTGAGGATGCGTACCAGATGGCTCTGAAAGCCGAGGAGAAGCTGAGCCGCAAGCAAGGACAACAAAGGCGAGGCAGGAGCCAGCCCAGAGGCAAGGCGGTTGCCCAAGAAAGAATACAGAAGCCCAAGGAGGAATGGCAGAAGCCTCGGGGTAAGGCTGAGAGAGGTGGAACCTCACAGCAGAGGCAGACACAACGTGAACAGAGAATACCATAAACTGATCAGCAAGGAGATTATGCTGATGCGAATGTTCTTCCTCGTACCCGAGGTAGAGGCAGAGGTCGAGGAGGAATCATCACATGTTTTACATGTGGAAAAGACGGAAATAAAGCCGTGGATTGTCCAGACAGGAAGATGGACAGAGGAAAAGCTCACATCATAGAGGCGCAGAGGCGTGATGCTGAGGATGAAGACACCAGAAGTGGGAAGTCACTGACGGTACACAAAGTTCTCTTGACACCTGAGAAAGAGGTGGAGGACACAACTTAGAGAACTAGACTGTTCAGAACGACTTGCAAGACCAAGGGCTGGAAATGCAAGGTCATAGTGGACAGTGGAAGCACCGATAATCTCGTTTCAACCGAGATGGTGGAAAAACTGGAGCTGGAAACGACCAATCACCCAAGTCCATACAAAGTGTCATGGCTACAGAAAGGACACGAGGTATGTGTTACAAAACAATGCTTGGTTTAATTTAAAATGGGTGAATATAAGGATAAGATCCTGTGTGATGTCATTCCCATGGATGTCTGTCATGTATTATTGGGTAGACCATGGCAGTATGATAGAAATGTTGTTCATGATGGGAGAATGAACACATACACCTTGGAGAAGGATGGGAAAACACACACATTGTTTCCAATAAAAGATAAATAAGTGAAGCTGGAAGTAAACAGTACCATACTTCTTATGAGTGGGAAGGAACTTCTCACAGAGATGGAGAAGAATGAATATCCACAATTCTTTGTTGTCAGGAAGCCGAGAATTGTCCTGACAAGCACAAGAGTGGACAACTTGCCAGAGGAGATTCAGGAACTACTGGGAGAGTTCACTGATATCATCATGGATGAACTACCTCGTTCGTTGCCACCGATGAGGAGCGTGAGTCACCATATTGATCTCATACCCGGAGCAAGTTTACCGAATAAGGCAGCGTACTGGTTGACACCTTAGGAGAACGAGGAGGTCAAAAGGCAAGTGCAGGATTTGCTGGATAAAGGACTGGTGAGGGAAAGTCTTAGTCCATGTGCTATTCTGACAGTACTAAGTCCAAAAAAGGATGGAGGCTGGAGAATGTGTACAGACTCCAGAGTGATCAATAAAATCACCATCAGGTATAGATTTCCACTGCCGAGAATGGATGATCTGATGGATTGCCTAAGCGGGGCAAATTACTTTTCAAAAATTGATTTGAAGAGCGGATATCACCAGATCCGGATGAGAGAGGGTGATGAATGGAAGACAACATTCAAGACAAACGAAGGTTTGTATGAATGGTTGGTCATGCCATTTGGTTTGACAAACGCGTCGAGCACTTTTATGAGGCCGATGAAAAAAGTCCTGAGGGAATTCATTGGCAAATTTGTGGTCGTGTATTTGGACGACATATTAATTTTCAGCAAAACCCAGGCTGAACATTTGAAACACTTGGCCATTGTAATGAAAAGACTGCAACAGGAGAAGCTGCTGATCAATTTGAAGAAGTGCTTGTTTTTGCAGACAGAACTCATTTATTTGGGTTTTGTAATTTCGGCGAATGAATTGAAAATGGATCCTGAGAAGGTGAAAGTAATCAGGAATTGGCCATCGCTGAGGAATGTTTTAGAGGTGAGGAGTTTCCATGGGTTGGCTAGTTTCTATAGAAAATTAATCAGGAATTTCAGTGGAATTAGCGCCACAATGATGGACACGGTGAAGAAGCGGCATAAAGTTTTTCATTGGACAGTCGAGGCTGAGAAGAGATTCAATCTGTTGAAGCAGAAGATTACAGAGCAACCAATTTTGGTGTTGCCAGATTTTCAAAAAACATTTCAGGTGAAATGTGATGCCAATGGGTATGCTGTTGGAGGGGTCTTAAGTCAGGATGACCGACCTATTGCATATTTCAGTGAGAAACTGGATGATGCAAAGATGAAATACTCCACGTACAACAAAGAGTTTTATGCCATCATACAGGCATTGAAAAATTGGAGGCATTACTTGATACCCAAGGAATTTGTGTTATACAGCGACAATCATGCATTGCAGTTTGTAAGTCAACAGGAGAAGTTGAACCAAAAGCATGCAAAATGGGTAGAGTACATGCAAAATTTCACGTTTGTAATTAAACACATTTCAGGGATTGCTAAAAAAGTGGCTGATGCTTTGAGCAGGAAATGTTTGTTGCTGCAGGAGTTCAGAGTCAAAACTTTGGGTTTTGAGAATCTGAAGGACATGTATGTTGGAGATGCAGACTTCAGGGAAGCTTATGAAGCAGCTGAGAACACAGTTCTCAGGGATCGAAGTCCTTGGATAGATTATATGATCCAGGATGGATTGTTGTTTAGGGGCAATCAATTGTGCATTCCGAATTGCTCCATGAGGGAGAATTTGGTGAAAGAAAAACACAGTGGAGGCTTAGCAGGTCATTTTGGACATGAAAAAACATTCACAAAGATGAGCGAATCATATTATTGGCCTGGGATGTGCACTAATGTCAAACTATTTGTCGACAGATGCAGGATATGTCAACATTCGAAGGGCCGAAAGCAGAACACAGGGTTCTATCAGCCATTGCCCATACCTGAGAGACCATGGGAGGCAATCAGTATGGATTTTGTTTTGGGTTTGCCGAGAACACAAAGAGGAGTTGATTCCATCTTTGTGGTGGTGGAAAGGTTTTCAAAGATGGCACATTTTATCCCGTGTGAGAAGACCAGCGATGCGACCCACATCGCGAATTTGTTTTTCAAAGAAGTTGTTAGACTCCATGGATTGCCGAGAAGCATAGTCTCAGACAGGGATACGAAGTTCATAGGTCATTTTTGGAGGACACTATGGAGGAAGCTGGGAACTAATTTGGCGTTTATTTCAGCATATCATCCGCAGACGGATGGGCAAACAGAGGTGGTGAACAGAAGTCTAGGGGATCTATTGAGGAGCTTGGTGACAGAGCACCACAGCAGCTGGGATCAGATATTGCCACAGGCAGAGTTCACGTACAATGATTCAGTGAATCGAAGTATAGGAAGAAGACCATTCCAAATTTTGTATGGGACATAGCCGAGGGGAGTTTCTGAGCTCAGGGAGTCAGGACAGGCTGGAACTAGTAGCGCGAGCGCCGAAGAATTCACTGAAGCGATGGAGGAACTCCACACGAAGGTGAAACAACGATTGATGGATGCAAATCACGAGTATAAGCGCAGAGCTGATCAATGGAAGAGACAACTTCAGTTTGAAGTTGGGGACATGGTTCTGGCACACTTAAGAAAGGAGAGGTTCCCAAGGGGAACATATAATAAGCTCAAAATGAAAAAAATTGGGCCATGCAAAGTCCTGAAGAAATTCGGGGAAAATGCATACGAGCTTGAGTTGTCGGATGGCATCGGGATATCTCCGATATTCAATGTTTCGGATTTATACCCATACAGGGCTGGAGAAGCAGAGGCTAGAGCTGAGGAAATGATCCAGTGGCAGAAGAAATTACCAGTTGCATAGAAACCGCAGATGCAGTGCATACTGAACAAGCGCGTGGGGAAAAAGACCAGGAGAAAGAAGTATTTTGAGTACCTGGTGAAATGGAAGAATCACCCAGTGGAGGATGCCAGCTGGGAGACTGAGGCAATTATACAAAAGCATGGGCAGACTGTGCAGAATCTCATGGATAGGATCCCATGAAATCTTTCGAGCCGAGGAGTATGATGCAGGAGCATCGCTCACTCATCAAGCGAGCCATCACAGAGAGGAGAACAGCTGGACAGCGCCAACACACAAATTTTGAAATACTTTGGAGAGTTTTTGTGCTGCCCTTTAAATGAAGGCATTCATAAAGAAGCGCACTTGTATTGTATTGTAGATAGGAAGGCATTTATTAGTTTTAATGTTGTTAGATAGGAATTTATTGCAGATTTGATAGCTTCAGATTTCGAGAGGGAAAACGAAATATAGGCACCCTCCTTTGTATCATTGTATTATTATCAAACAGAAGAGTAAGCAGAGCAGAGCAGAGCAGAGCAGAGAACTTGTGGAGCACACCCATGTACATATTGAATTAATAGAAGAGAGTCTTTGATTCAGCTTCATGGTTTGTGTTGTTTCTCTGTGTTGATATTATGCTCATGGATGTTTTCTTTCTGTCATGCATTTGCTTTGATATGCTATGTGTGTGATTTCTTAATTGAGTTTGAAGTCTATGAGAGAAAGAGAGGAGAATGAGTTTCAATTGTTTCTCTGTCTAAGCCAGGAGATTCCTGCATAGAGTGTAGTAGAATTCATCCACATAGAGTGCGTTGATGAGGCTAGATAGTTGAACTCTTGTTCTCATCTTCCCAGGAGTTGAATTGGGTTATTAGAGTCGTGCAAGAGAAGTGCTGGCTAGAATAGAAATCTCAGCTGTCAGCCTGAGCAAAGGAAGGCAGGTATTTCTGTGGCTGTGAGGGAACAGGACCTGAAAGAATTCAACACTTAGAGAGTTGTTGAAGGTTGAGTAAGAAAAGCGTGGGAAATCTCTGAGGGAATCAGAGAATACAAGATCAAGAGGGATAGTTCCTTCTTGATACCGTAAGAGAAGGACCTAGGAGGGGCTCGAACAGAAATGGTGCTTTGGAGCGGGAGAAATCCTCAAGGAGGAGAATTGACAGCCAGGGATCGCTGTGGAGAATCGCGAAGTCCCACTGACTGCCAGATCATGGAGAAGTTGTGGGAAATTTAACCTAGTAGCCATCGCATATAGGCATATCGGGGTTTGTGAGGCCAAGAGTTTCATACTCGTTGAAATCGTGAATAGTGATTTCCTGATTTGATCGAAACTGTTGATTTGGTGGGACACGCGTCGAAGGATCCCTAGGAATCGGGGTTCGGGGATCCGGGGTTCTCGAAATCGAGGGACTCTAGCATCGTGGATTCGTGATCCATGAAATCCCAAAGGTGACATGGTAGCGTGGGACCCCTGAAGATAGTGCAGTACAGGTGGCGTTGTATCGAGGAATCGGTACATCGGTACTCGGGGTTTGAAATTTCAGCGCGTTGATATCACGAGTAGCGATATCCTGAAAGGGAAATCCCCGACAGGCGTGAGAGAGTTGACCCTTTGACTCATCGGGGTTCGGGGTTTTGAATTGCACGAGAACATGCACATAGGGTTCGTGATATCGCGAAACCCGATTTCCCGAGACGACTGCCGGGAGATCTTCAGAATATCCTGTGGGTGACTAAAGGTCCTGATACGGGATAGGAGAGGGATATAACTCTTCAGGCCAAGGTATAGAAGGTTTTGGTGAGAGCAGGTTGGACTGTGAGGGTCGCGACTATGCATCAATATGATATGTGTTTGTATTCTTAGTACTTGAGTCTATTGGATCTGTATAAATACTATGCTGATTTATTGTTAGGGTTTAGCTGCGCTGTAAACTAAGGTTGAATATTAACGAACTATAACTGCTAAGTGCTATGTTAAAGTGTTACAATCATAGATCTGTGTCCCAGCTAAGGTTGCAGACACTGGAGTCCTGCAACCACCCCTTCCTCTACCTGAGGTGAGACTTCATCTACTTCACAGGTGTTGCCGAAAGGGCTGGTAGTTAGGGTTTTGTTGGTGCGCTATTGTAGTGTGGAACCCTGGGTCTGCCCCTATGCCAACA